>JAVQKC010188008.1:0-18388 GCA_036025475.1 Philypnodon macrostomus | reverse complement strand
TTTACCATGTTCTATTATTGCATGCTACTAGTACTTCATGAGTATCTTAGCGAGTCTAACAGTTCTTCCGATCCAAAGCATTTCATTGCATTTTTTGACCCTGTGTTGAATGTGCATATTATAAATAAACTTGAAACCTTGAAATCTTGAAACTACATTGTATCTGTGTAACAAACATGTAACTACATTGTACATACAGAATGGTTAAGGTTAGGTACAATGTAGTTACATGTTATTACAGTTTGTTACACAGTGTATTACGATGTACTTAATGAGGTAGATACAATGTAGTTAAGGGCTGTGTAAAATCAAGTGTGACCAGAATTTCTAAAAATGTTTTTATAGTTATTGATTTTCCGTGTATCCCAATTGTATCTCAAAACAAATATGAAGCTGTAACCTAAAAAAAAGAAAATACATTGTTGCCATCACTTTTTAAGGCAATTGGTTTACTTTTAAATTTTTTGCAGTGTACAGTGAGGAACTGTTTCAAAACCATAATCTTTACTGAACGGATGTGTCTGTGTTTAAATTGCTGAAGGTTAGGCTTACTCTGGCCTTCAAGCTTCTCCACACTGGCAAAGGTCACTGAATAAAAAATCTGCAATTTTCACTTTGTGTTAAAATCAGATGTGAAGGACACTTCGGTAATAATAAGACATGACTTTTATGGCTCTCACTTCTCTTCCAACAGAGATGTGCAGATGTTGATGTTATTCCTATTTAGACCCACCACATGCTCACTGTGCATACATGAATTCACTATGTATGTATTTTCTTCAATCAGTGTTTTTTCTTTGCACATACTTATTTATATGTTCTATTTGATGTTTTTAGCACGTATTGCAGACCTGAACTTAAACATGAACTTGAAGAGACATGTCTGTATACATCATCTATATCTACATGTCCAAAGAGTATAACACAAATGGAAAAAGGAAACTGACCACATCTAATTGACTTTAGAGCTGTGGTTCTCAAACTGTGGTACGGGGCCACTGGTGGTACCGGTACTCAGGGGTCTGATTCAATCCATATTTGGGGTTAAGTTAAGTCCATGTTTAATTATGGTTTAGTCCTCATTTAGTCCTGGTTTAGGTCAAGTGTAGTCCTGATTCAGTCTCAGTTTAATACTTGTTTAGTCCTCATTTAGTCCTGGTTTAGGTCAAGTGTAGTCCTGATTCAGTCTCAGTTTAATATTGGTTTAGTCCTTATTTAGTCCTGGTTTAGGTCAAATGTAGTCCTGATTCAGTCTCAGTTTAATACTGGTTTAGTCCTCATTTAGTCCTGGTTTAGGTCAAGTGTAGTCCTGATTCAGTCTCAGTTTAATACTGGTTTAGTTCTCATTCAGTCCTGGTTTTGGCCCGCTTTTATCCACGAGTTAATCCTGGTTTAGACTGTTTTTGTGTTGTTTTGGGGTTTTTGAAAGATGATACTTGGAAAGCCAGCTTTGTTGAGAGGTGGTGCTTGGTGTGAAAGGTCTGAGAACCAGTGGTTAAGAGAAAGCCTGTTTCTGATACTGCTGTGCCCCAGCCCACAAAGCAAGAATATAAAGACATGGTTTGATGAGTCTGGTGTGGGAGAACTATACTGGCCCACACAAAGCCTTGACCCCAACTCCATGGAGCACCTTTGGGATGAACTAGAACAGAGATTATGAGCCTGACCTTCTTGTCCAACATCAGACCTGACCTCATAAATGCACTACAGCGCAAGAGTGTCTGGCTGCAGGCTCCTCCACCATGTACCTCCACCGTCAGGTTCCTCCACTGTGTCATTATATATTGTATGGAGACACTTGAAATAAAATAACTTCAAAATATAGTCTTTATTGCAATAATTAACACATTTAGATTATTATTATACATTACATTTTAGACGTTTTTACATCTCTGAGATCTCTGAACTCTCTTGATTACTACTTAACCAACTAAGCCAGCTGAAGATAGGGGGCATCACAAAAGAAATGCCCAAATGGCTAGTGGCCTCCCCTAAATGTATAGCTAATGCAATTTATTTTTAATCTACTACTGATAATTACCACTAGCCTGGTATTTTAATATTTCATAATTTCTCCAAATATTAAACAGTAATCTTAAATGTGCTGTCAATAATAAATAAGTGAAGCTTATAGCATGTTCTTTTGCTAAAATGGCCAGACCCCTCTCCTATAGTGTGAATTGGCACAAAACTACACTACAAAACTAAAGTCTCAAAGTTATGAAAACATTGCTTTCCAGATCCTTCCTCCCTTCTGGGTTGTTACATTTTTGTGGAAATGTAATATCGATTTGATTTGATTTTGTGGGTCTGTTGGCTGAACTCTCTGATATTGACATTCTGCACAATACAGCCACCACCTCTGCTCCCTGTCATACCTTTTCCACATGGCTACATTATATTCATTTCTTTGAGAAGGTCAGGAGGTTCTGTGGGGAATCCAGTGCTTGGTTTAATCCATGACTTTTACCCACGCTCACATCTGAAGCACAATAAAGACTTACAATAGCGGTCTGAAAATAGCCCAATAGTGGATACTCTGACATTTAAAAGTGAGCGTTTGACGGGAAACGTTCAGTTCACTTAATTCTCTCAAGTAAAACATCCTCGGAGCTAACTGCCTACGTCAGCCATTATTATGGACACAAGCACAGTTTACTCACAACAGGTTCTTGATTCTGTCTCGCTCAACGGGAGCAAATTGAAGTAATTACTTTGCATTTTGTACGAGCTCCAGCCATCATTTTCTACAACTAGCCCCACATTCAGATTCATTCAATGTAGAATAATAGTCTTTGTTTCTGTGAGTGTAATATGTCATTTCTTGCATCAATGGACTGTAACAATCTAGTCCAAAATCAGAAAATTATAGTGTTTAACACCAGAACCAGCAGTGTTCCAATACCTCCAAGGGGCTGTGAGAGGGTTATTTTTATCTCAGGCCGCAACATTTCTATTACATTATTTTTTTACTAACTGCTAGCTAGCCCTTATTCTCTTTTGGGGTCTCATCTATGAAGGCTTGAGGCCAGTAAATAGCAGCAAATAGCAGAAATGACTAGACTAGCAGAAATTACTTTACTTCAGAAGATTAACCTTTATTTACATCTGACTAGTTGGTTATATTTATTGACTTGTTAGGCATATAGGTGATTTGACTTTCACTATAATTCTGATTGGACTCAGCCCTGACAAAGGCCTAGTGCAGGTTGAAACATTTTGGCTCTTTAGATGAAGTGGCCATTGAAATAAAGGCCTTTTAAGTAGACCTCCTTGTGTGTGTCACCTTCTTTAGAGTGCCTGGGTTCTGTGTTTTGTTTTTGGTTTGTTATGGTGCTCAATCGCTTTTTTCCCCAGAGCACCCTTTACTACCTCATTTTTGCACCGAGAGCAACCAGTCACTTTTTTCTCTTTTTCGTAACTCTGACTGGTTAAACAACATCCATCCATCCAGTTTCTTCTGCTTGTCCGAAACCGGGTCGCAGAGGCAGCAGTCTAAGCAGGGACCACTGCCCGATCCCCATTGCACCAGCCCTTTTTTAAGGGTACCTCCTGCAGGTGGTGGGTCCACGGGAGGGCCTGACAGCATGTGCTCGGGCGGTGACTCGAACCACCGACCAACAATAAATAAAAAAATCCTATTTCAATTGCAATTTTCTTAATTCCACTGAATAAAAAAACACCAAATGTGAGATCTAGATATTTCTTTTTTGTAATTTTTTAATTCTTCTAAAGCTCGTGTTGACATTTTTGCCACTTTGTCAAAATGTTTTCACTATTCTCCATTTAAGTAATTTTATTTAATTGAGATATTTGAGATATATGTTTTTATCTATATATATTTTTTGCAGTGCATTCATTTATTTTACATGCTACCCATATTCATCATGGTTGCCATTAGCAGCAGCATTTTTTTTTTATGTTTTTTTTTTTTTTTTTACAGACATACATTTTCAACCCATTGTACGGAAAGAGATATCTATACATCTCTCTTCACACTTGAAACAGTCAGTATTACTCACATAAAAATGGCATTTACTGTCTAAAATATCCAGGTGTGTTGTCACAAAGCCAAAAGTCTGGAAATTATCTTCTCCTGTACCATACCTGAGTGTCATGTTTGTTTTGAAGTGGTGGTTCTGTTATTTTTGGAAAATAGCTCATTACTCATAGTCAGACTTTCATCAGGGGTAATTCTGGCTCCAATACAATGGTTCAACATGCAGGCTCATGCGCTGAATAGAGCTTCCTTCAACAGCCACAATAGGCACGTACTCTCCTGTCATCGCGGTCGAGGCGTGTGCTCATGGCTTCATCATCCCGATACGCCTTGCAAATGCCTCTCAGCCATGCAGTGTGCCCAGGGCGACTGCACACCTGAACCTGGCAAGAGGAAAGGAATTTGTCCTCTGTGCTGTTTTACTTCATATTTCCCTCAGGTAACGCTTCGGTTCATTACGATGACATGTACTTTATAATATTGTTGTGATAGATGAAATTTGAAGCATGCATTTTCATTCATTTATTCACCAATTATTCCTATTAGGACGGGGGCGGTAGCAGCCTCCCCATAAGGAGATTGTGGGTTCGACTAAGACTCTCTGTGTGCGGAGCCTGCATGTTCTCCCCGTGTTACCGTGGGTTCTCTCTGGGTACTCCGGCTTCCTCCCACCATCCAAAGACATGCGTGTGTCAATATAAATTGCCCCCAGTGAATGAATGTGAGAGTGAATGGTTGTCTGTCAGTGTCAGTCTCATTGTCAGCCCTGCGACTAACTGGCCATATTCCAGGGTGTACCCCGTCTAAGGCCCATAGTTACTGGGATAGGCTCTAATGGGAAAAAGCAGTAGAAGATGAATGGATTTTCCCATTTGAAGTCACCACTGATGGTCAGCAACTTGGGGTCTTGGAGTGTACAGAATTAGTAGTAGGGCTGACACAAAGACAAAAGCTACCAGACAACGTTACAACATTTCTTACATTCATTCACTAAGACACCAAAGAGAACCTACAGTAACACAGGAAGGACATGCAGACTTTCACTCAAAATGCCAGAGAGTATCCAAGAGATTTTCACTGTGTGGCGTTTATAGTCAAAATCTAAAGTGATGGACATGCACTTTATTTGTGTTTTCAATGGGATCATAAGCAGGTACCGTTGTGTATGTGAAAACCAGTGGTCTGTTTTAAATGAGGTGAGAGGCAGACAGGCCAGACAGTGAGGCCAAGCTACTGGAATGTCAACAAGCGGACGAAAGGGGCTTTGTCTGCGCTGCTCTACGAACACACACAAACACACAAACGCACACAAACGCACACAAACACACACATACACTCACATACACTCACAACGATCCACTAATGCTCACTTGATTACATGAGCTTGCACACATCGAAACAAACTCTTTGACAAAGTACACACTCTCCCTCCTTGCTGCTGTACAGATGTGGATATAGACGTGGTGACGGATATACAGGCAGACGGCCCCGTGCTGCTGGCCTGTTTGGAGCTGAGATGAGCCGTGTAAAATGAAGAGCAAACATACCTGGATGTCATTATAGCCCCGGTCCAGTCGGCTCACTGTTGATGTGCTGTCTGCGCACATGTGTTTTCTATTTGACCAAGACATGATGCTTTTGCACAAGACAAGGGGGTATGAACTGCAGTTTGGTCTGGCACAATTTGAACAGCAAATTATATTATTAGTGTTGCTAGTTAAGATTGTTTAGGTTATAGACTTTATGAAATATATTTTCAAATGATATTTTTTTTGTTCAATTATACAATCCAACTCCAGACCCACGCTCATCCTGGTTCCCGCCTGTGCTCCATGTGCTCTCCTCCCAGCTACCACCATGCCCTCGTTCATCAATAAATCTCCTCTTTGGTATAGTCTTCCAGCCTGGTATCTCCAACTCAGCATCCATTCCTCCTCTGTACATGTTCAAACTATCACCAATTGGCTCCCATTTCATCTCTCCCAATAGAATTTTAACTTCTGAAGCTCTGGTTTATACTATACAACATTGCAGATCTCACATCTTTTATCAGTCTCACTTACACCCATTTAACTTTCCTGGCTGTTTCCTCTGTCTTTCCCTCCCTCTCTCTACTCCTAGTCACTTCACACACTCATCCATAACATGTGTTTTGACATCCCTCCTAAGCTCCAACAAAGTCTCTTAATTTCCCCATTTACTCTGCCTATTGTTAGCACTTTGACATTTGTGCATTTCTGTGGCTGACCTGTCTCCACTCGTGTTGCAGTACTTGAGTTGAAAAAGAAAAAAAACAGAACCTTAAGGGTCTTGTAAATGGGATTCACTCAGACAAAGATGGTCTGGTATCCATTTATACCATTCATCCACAGATGCCTGACGAACTATTGGCCTTAGGTGCGGTGGGCAATGGCCAGTTAGTCACAATAATTGCACTTGGACAACCAATCACCTATGCATGCATTTATTCACTTTGGGAAATTTGATTGAACAATTTATCAATACAAGCTTTTTTTGTCAGCTGTCTTGGGGATTGAACCCTCAGTCTCCTGAATGGCAGGAAAGCCAATCACATTTTTTACACCTAAAATTATTGAATTAATTAATCTTCTATCATTTATTGTGATTATAGAGATTTAGGTGATGGAGTATATCCCAGCAACAGTAGGCCTTAGGCAGTGTACACTAAATATCTTATCACATCCATGTATTTTGACTCTTCTGGAGAGAACCAACACTTGGAGGACATGCAGATTCCAATATAAGTTGGCCTGCCTGGGGATTGAACCCTCAACCTCCTTTCTCTGCAACATTAAATGCAATCAATCCACTTGCTATTAAACCAACTTTAAATATAGTTTCCAATCTACAACAAAACAGAACATTATTAAGAGTGCAAGAAGCAGCAATTGTGGTAATAAGGTTAATCTGTGAATGGGGTTTTGTTATTTAGCTCCACTGATCAAAGCAGACATGGCACCAGGGAAAACTCCAAAGCATTGCTTTGGACCTGTCCCATATTTAGTATCAAACCACCTTCTTTGGCTTTGGGCAGCGAGAATAAAAGAGAGAGAAGAAGAAGTGTATATGAGGGGCTTTAGGGTCATTAAGGCAGAAGTCAATCGATCGAGGTCGTCTCGGCTCTGGCCGCTGTGCGCTGCTTGTTATTGACCATCTTTTTTCTGCACTCTTTCAAAAGACCACTGACTGTGTACTGTACACTTTAGATTGGGCCCAACACAGAGCGTTAATTAACTGGGCGGCTTTGATCTTAATAAATGACTTTGCATTGCACTCCATTACACAGGTTTTGTACAGAATTTGCAATAAGACTTCCAAGTGGATTACTGTACATATGTTTTTTTCTGCCTATTGCTGGGTTACAGGTGACATCACAACTTTATATAGCCCTATACATTTTAATGGAAAAATGGGGGGGCAGGAAAACGACAATTTTGAATCTGCAGATTTGCTGTGTGGTTGGATAGATATAGCTGTAGATGGACTGGGCCACTAATAACAATTTTCCAGATTCAACATTTGTGGATTTTTGGAGGGATATTTCTTATAAAAACCCCATATAGTTAATACAGAATTATGGCCCCTGCCCCCCATCTGAGGGTATGACATCATCACATTCTAGAACTTGCTACCCAGCTATTCTTTCTTCCATACCAGGTTCTTCTTGACAGTATTAACTGGTTTAAGATCTCCCCGCAGGCTAACACTCCGCCCACACCCACAATCCTAATGATTTTTGTCCGCACTAATATTGTTGGTCTTCCCGACTGCTCTATGCGTGTGTACACTGTGTGCCTATGGCTTAGCACTGCTTTCATTGCCTTTGGCTTGTGTAGGAAATGCCTGAGAACCTTGCATATACTAACATACGGAACAATTTGAGGTTTCACATTGCAAGTAGTATTGGGATTTTTAAAACTTCTTGTAAATATTTATAAAAAAAAAAAGCATAGTTGACTAAAGATGCAAACTCTCTGGTTTGGTTACCTTTGGTTGAAACACTGTGGTTAGCTCCTCTGCATCTGAGCTTGATCTTTCGGTGGGAAGTCTGCATGTCCTCCCTGTGCCATGTCAGTGCATTCTATTTTTTTTACTTTCCAATTACATTTATGTTTACATGCATGTCTAGTCTAATGGTTTGCAACAGTTCGGTGTGTGGGTCTCTAGTTTGGGTCCAGATCACTGTGATACAAGTCAAATCACACCACATTTCATATAATTAAAACTATAGTCCAGCCTTTCAAAGTTTGTAAACAGAAAGTTCTAAATTCCAGAATGGAGACAACTGGAGGCAAGACCATAATACATTTTCAATCGAGAAATTAGCATTAGCCACAAAATATTGCAAATGAAGATGGTTTTGGCAAATGACAACCACTCTGCTACATGTAGGTGATGTCAGAGCCTGGGTAGGACACATTAGTGAATGTACCTCACATTGTATGTTTATTTAATGTACACATTAGTATACAGGTAGCATTTTGGCTGCAGGCAAAATTCTTGATTTTGAGGTTTTACTGGACAAGTCCTCACAGAAATGTTGAAGACCACAATATGTGTTTTCATTGTATGCTCAGAATTATTCTATCCCTCACCACAAACACTACTGTTTTACTTTTGTCTCCAGTCTCCTCCATTCTGGAATTTTAAACATTCCATATGACAAACGTTTCAAAGTGTCTATAGCCAAAAATATATTAAAACTGGGGAGCTTTTAGATCCATTTATTGTGGTTGCAGGTGGTTGGAGCCGGTCCTAGCAACTATGGGCCTTAGATGGGGTACAATCTCAACAATGGCCACATAGTCACAGGTTTGACATTTCGACACACACACACACACACACTAACAGCCAACCATTCACTCTAACATTCATTCCCTAAGAACAATTTATCGAATAATCTAGTACTCATCTTTCTCCTCTCATCAACATAGCCTGAACAGCTCTGTTTCAAGTCAGTCTTTGATGTCTGGCATGTTAATGAAAATCTCATGAAAACCAAATTGCAACTCCAATTATGCGCTTGTTTCTACATCATTATTTCACATCTGACAAAATGGTCAGTGTGAAATCTTAAGTAGACTCTAGCTTCAAGGACCACAACAGCAAAGGCGGTCAGCTTGCAGCCAGTCCAAATAAATGCATTTGTGTGCACTGTGGGCACCGCCAAAGTTATTTTCTTTACACTCGAGGATTTTTCACAGCCTTACACAGAGAGAGAGAGAAGACAGTGCTGGTAATCTTCTTAGGTTACAGATGTGACTGTTGGTTTGTCTCCACAACATGACGTTTCCCCCGATATTACATTGTATTGATTATGTACTGTATGTAGTGCTCTTGTAGAGGGAGAAAAACCAAGATAGCAGGTGGATGTATTATTATTTTGGTTCCACTTCCGCCGCCACACATGATTGATTGCTACTATAGACCTACTCATGTGCAAGTCCCTTGGCACGCACAGACACTCACAAAGCCAGTGCTGCAAGCTCACAAGCATTCTGCAGTTGCACTGAACCTCGGTCGCTCCCTCTTGGTATGGTGGTCCCTTGATTCTTGACTGAAATAACAATGAAAATAACGCTGGAAGCTGCAGAGTTGTGCCCCGCCATGGAGCTGTGCCCACACTCCATTAGGCTGCCCCGGCAACAGCTCGACGGAGCAGGCTGGCTCCCGTGGCCTGACTGATACGTGGCAGCTCCACCAGGTTCAAAGCAAACACTCCAGGCTCCATTGCCAGTGCTAACATTCTTTAGCCATAAGTATTTGATGCTTTCAATACAGTCACAGCAATTTCTTACAAACACACGATAGCACTGCAAAGAAAATACATTCATAAGGTCCTATTGAATTTTTTGTGTTTAGTTATTATTAGTTATACAATCCTAATATTGTGTGACGAGTAACAAGTGTGAAAACATCATTATTTTGAATGATAATAATAATAATAATAATAATAATAATAATAATAATAATAATAATAATGGATTAGATTTATATTATGCTGAACAATGCCCAAGGCTCCATTATTCATTCACACCACAATCACACACTGGTGGTGGTAAACTACTTGTGTATCCACAGCTGCCCTGGGGCACACTGGCGGAAGTGTGGCAGCAAGTTTGCGCCACCATATCTCCCATCCCTACTCATATTAAATCATTTAGTAAACTCTCCATTTATCTTGGATTAGGTTGGTTTCAAAGGTGATCTTCTGTCCACTTCAGACTTACCATGCAGAATATTTTCCACATGCTGTGGACTTTTTTTTATCTCCACTTACATAAAAGACTTTATCATAAATTTTTATCATGGCCATTTACTTTCTATCAAAGTGGATTTTTTCCCTGCCACTTCACTTCCACTTTCAAGGTCAGAGGACATTCACAAAGTGTGCTGATGATGAAGGCAGTAATTTCAGATGATATCATCTTGGAACACAGGGATATTGTCATATATTACAGTCCATTAATTAATCCAGCCATTTCGCTCGCCCGTTTATGTCTTCTCCTTTCCATCTCTGAGGATGTTCACTCCTCTGCCTCGCCTTTTATCTGCTCATTTCTGTATTTGTTCTTCAATCTTTCACCTCTACAGACCAAACACTTTCTCATCCAACTATTTTATACATGCCTACGGCCACTTTGAGTCTTCTATGCCAACTTCAATCTCTTCAAATGGATCCATTTGTCATTTCTTCCCAGTTGTTCTGTTTATATGTTATTTAATGTGTTGCTGTCCTTAAGAATGTGAAAAAAACTGGGTATTTTCAAACAGGATCCTGGCACACAACTTTCTCCACTTCAAGTCCTCCATGCCAACTTTAGTTTTTCTTTTCCTCGAAGCACATTCTCTACGATTTTAGTATTTTTTGTAATTTACTTTAATAAGCAGTCATGGTGGTATTAGCGCTGACCTTCAGAATGTGCCTCGGAGGGACAGCTAAGGCCGATGTTAGCCATGTTATTAACCAATAAGATTAGAACTGAGGTTGATTTCTGTCGGCTTAAGCGTGACTATCTTGATCATACACTCAGCCTTTGGAGGATACATTTATTAGCTTAGCAATATATTATTAAAACATCTCAATGGTTCTATTGGGTTCATTTTGTATTATCTTCTTTTATTGTTGCATATTTTGAAGTTGGAACAGTTATATTTGCACAGGCTCGCTGGGAATGTGCCATCACAATTATGCAGAAATAATGTTAATGCATGCTTCGATAAAGAAGGTGCTGATGTTCTTTATTTTCTCGTTCCCAGAAAAAATCCAATTAAACTTTGTTGTTAGTGAAGGCAGATGCAGCTGGCCGGAGCTGGGATGTCCTTAAGAGCGGTCAAGAGCAAATTATCTACAAATAAATAATGCATTTAAAATATCATAATACAGCAATGGATACTTTAGTAGTGGTATTGAAGATTGAACATTGCATCTATAGAGCCACACTGGTTATAGAAAAAACAATACAGATTATTGTCTTAGTATTGAACGAAGGTGGTGGGTGTGGTTTTTGGCAGAGGCGGACAGTAATGGTGCGTTCCAGTTGCACTCGGAGGTCGGGATTTCTGGAGTTGTAAAAATCAACTGGAACGATCCTTGATGTGAGAATTCCTACAACCCCGAGATGAAAATCTAAAAATATTACTGGTATAATATTCAATTAACTTGTTTTCAGTCAATCCGGTATCTGTTGCAGTTACAAAATATGCTAAAATCCCTGTTGTTGATCCTGCTAACTGCTAAATGAAGCTGTTAACATTATAGATTTGTTTATTTACGAGTTAATACCTGGAACGCTTCAACTCGGAGATTCTGTCACTCCGAGCTCCGAGGACAACTGGAAGCTCAGCAATACTAAATGCTTTACTTTCTTAAGTACTAAGTACATTTGTGTAACATGTTGTCGAAGTAATCCCACAAAGCACATGGTTTACTATTTCCTAAAAAAGAATAGCTAATATAGACGTTGATGGCAGCAAGACTCAAATGCAGAAAACTCTCAAATAAACAGCTGTTATATAATAATTAGATTAATTGACCATTACAGTGAGGTGATGACATCATGCTAATATTGACACTGAAATATCTCTGTATAGTATAGTTGTGTGTTTTTTTTGGTTGTTTGTTTTTTACAGTTTGTTCATTGTGAATTTCATCTGTCTTTGTTAAGACCCACTTTATTGTGCTTAAAAGAGCTGGCATTGAGGTGTGATGAGGTCCAGAATTGCGGAGAAATGCATCAAGGTTACTACTTTTTAAATGTAATGGAACACCATGGAAGATTCATCCATTCGTTCAGGATTTTTGTTCAGGACCTACAGTGTGTGGCGGCCATATTGGCTTGTCATTAGTCAGTAGTTGAGTGTAGTCCATAGTCAACAAAAATGAAGCCACAGCATTCTCATGTCACAGACAGCCAGACAAACACTCACTGTTATCTCTCAAGTTACGCATTCAGTTTTTCCTCCAGACACACAGATGTTTTTGTTCAAAGCCATGTTATCCAGCTGCCTCTCTCTGTCTCTTCTTCATCACTTTTCCTCAGGCCCTTAGGAACCCTTCTCTCCCTCATTCCTCATTTCACGACTTCTCTAATACAATCTTGTAAAATATGAACTACTCCGGTCCTTGTCGGCTCTTCTTCTTCTTCTTCTTCTTCTTCTTCTTCTTCTTCTTCTCCTTCTCCTTCTCCTCCTCCTCCTCCTCCTCCTCCTCCTCCTCCTCCTCTAATCGCTCTCATCTTCATCATCAGCTTCCTCTTTTTACAGTTTCTCTCTCTCATCTCCCACACTTCGCTGATCCCTCCAGAAGATTGTGAAGATTCATTTAACCCCAATCCTGTCACCTGTAGTAGCTTCTAGCCAATATGAACACCACATCAACTTCCACTGTACATGCGTGTGACGAGGATTTCGGATTAGATGGTAAAGAGGAAACGGGAAGTGGATTTATTCGAGCATCCGTGCCTAGATGCGTACACACATTGAGATGCAGCTGGCTCACTTGAAAAAGGGGACGCCAATGTTAAGCTCTCTGGGAACGAGAGACGAGCGGAGGATAGAGTGATAACTTCATTTCAAGATGTTTGAGGAAATGAATGGGGAACAGCATCTGTGTGTTGGTCCGAGGTGGGCAGATTTGGGGCATATGTGAGACACCAGAGCTACATTTAGACTGTGTTCATTTTAGAATGCATAAATAGATCAGTGCAGAATGGAAAATATTTACTTACGCTGTATAGCCTTGAGCAACCGAAAGGGCTCCAGCGGACGATCTATTTCTGGTTTATAATTCTTAAGTATATATATAAAGATATATAAGTATTCTTATAAGTCCAGGTTTAAACTGATTTACTTCTATCTCTGATTTTAGTTCATTCTTTGTTTGTTTAGTCCTGGTTTAGTCCTTGGATTAGTCCTTGGTTTAGTGCTGGTTTAGTCCTTGATTTAGTCCTGGTTTAGTCCTTGGTTTAGTCCTGGTTTAGTCCTTGGTTTAGTCCTGGTTTAGTCCTGGATTAGTCCTTGGTTTAGTCCTGGTTTAGTCCTTGATTTAGTCCTGGTTTAATCCTGGATTAGTCCTTGGTTTAGTCCTGGTTTAGTCCTGGTTTAGTCCTTGGTTTAGTCCTGGATTAGTCCTGGATTAGTCCTTGGTTTAGTCCTGGATTAGTTCTTGGTTTAGTCCTGGATTAGTCCTTGGTTTAGTCCTGCTCTCCCCCTAAACCTTGGTATACCACCTGTACACTATTCCTATCGTTTACACTGGTACCTGTATAAAAAATGCCCCCTTGTGTTACCATGATACGATTACATCTTTAGTTGTAGGTTTGCCATGTTTTGTTTATATCTTTGTGTGTACTACACATTAGCATTCACCTTCTAAAAACACCATAAACCCTAATGATAAGTATAGGCTCCTACAATCAAATATAGAGCTGGACGGCACAGCAAAGACTAAAGCTCAGAGCTCGCCCCTAAGTTGAATTAATGTGTCGGAAAAATGCTAATGATGTGTGTGCTCGTTCCTGTTTGAGTTTTAGCATCTGCTTGAGAGAACGGCACATTCAGTGAAGTATATACAGTACATGTGCCTACAGTACTTCTGCCTAATGTATGCGCGACCATGAAAGTGTCAACAGAGGTTTACTGCCGATACTGATTATGTCTTGCAGCTGTTAATCGGATCTGGGGCTTTATATATCACCAGGGGCCTGCTCTGACACTGGGCTCCGTCAAACCTTACGGAAACATCTGAAGAACCTGCCTAACCGGCTGTGCCACATGCTGACTGAAGCTAAAAATGCCAGTTTGCCTGTTAAAAAAGTAATTACCATCCCAACTGGTATTTACACACACTCAAAATACCACTTTCCGGCTTTGAAATATTTACTACTACCGCATCTGCAAAGCAACTCCTTAATCACTTAATTGAACTAAATCAACCTACAAATTCTACAAGCTTGAATCAAGGCGCCTCATTAGTTAATACATACTATAACCCCACTTATCAAGACCCCACTTTGACTTTTCAGAACCAGTGCAGACTCTCGCCAAAACCTTGGAAGTGATATAGCTGAAGTGCATAAATGCTCAATCAACCCTTACAGATGACAATGAATAGGAGTTCTTCAAACCAATCCACAAGCTAACACCAGCACAAACCTAACCTCCTTGATTACCTTACATTAACATGCAATGAAAATAGGAGGAGACCATTAACATCCAAACTAAAGCAAATGATATTGTTTTGTAAAGAAATAGTCCAAGGGAATATTCACTTCTTTGTTGAGATTAAACCACTTGATGTTGCATTATAATAGAGCGTATCAATTTAAATCCCAGACAGCCTTGAGGTGCCTCCACACAGGCCATACTGATTGGATTTCTGCCCTCCCTCTGTTGTTCAAAGTGTGCATGATAATAATGCTCATCCTTGAAGACTACTACTAGAGGAAAATGAATGAAAAATAAAAACACCTAATACCATTTTACAACTTAATCATATATGCTTTTGGCCAGATATGAGTGCAACTGCAAATATTTGGCCAGATAAGGTTTATAGTTTTGCTTACCAGGGGTACTCTCCAGGTACTCTGGCTTCCTTTCTCTATCCAAAGACATTCATGGGTCTACATTTTTCAAATTAGCAACAAATAAATAAATGTATATTTTAAAATATCATAATGCAGCAATGGATACTTTAGTAGTGGCATTGAAGATGGAACATTGCATCTATAGAGCCAGTTTTTGACAGAGGTGGACAGTAAACTAAATCATTTATTCAAGTGCGTTTGTGAGTGCACATTATAACACA
The DNA here is from genome assembly GCA_036025475.1 of Philypnodon macrostomus. Classification (NCBI taxonomy): domain Eukaryota; kingdom Metazoa; phylum Chordata; class Actinopteri; order Gobiiformes; family Eleotridae; genus Philypnodon; species Philypnodon macrostomus. The sequence goes on along the minus strand of JAVQKC010188008.1, from coordinate 3,059 downwards.
ATCTCACGCATTAATGCACAGACCTACAGAAGTGTAAGTTGAAACAACTCCTTCATAGACTTATCTGTATTCTGATCCAGCTCTCAGTGCTTTATGACCTGTGTGGGCAGAGAGGACATACCGTGAGTGTGTCTTTTGCCTCTGTGTAGGTGTGCTAACCCTATGGCAAGTGTGCACTCGATGGAAGGTGTACAGTATATATCATTAGCGTGTGGAAAAGCAGGACTGAGAAAAAATGAAGATACTGATGTTACTTTATCATTTAAGCCTTTGAGAAGAATTAGTGCTCTTTCTTTATTATGTAAAACATCAATGCAAAACCTACAACATTATTTTCATTGAAAAAGTCAAGTGTGCTTCATAAGGTACTTTCAACAGTGACGTTCTGTTTCATTGACCTGTATCATGTTTTCACTACTGACATGGCTCTTGTAGCAAACCAATTTGGTCTGGTTTTTAGTTTTTAGTTTTTAGTTTTTAGTTTTTAGTTTATACTTTGAATGGAGTGCACATATCATTGCCAATATGTATCTTCCTTTCATTTCCCTTTCCTCTACTTTACATTTTATTTGGTATTTATTCATTTTTTGAAATAGCCGACGCAACCTTACCACAATATTATTATGGGCCTTTGAGGATTACATTTTCTTTTTAGTCTGACAGTTCAGCTTTGTACGTCACTGTATATCTGGCTGCTCCTGATTGATCATTTGTTTGAACTCACGCTAAACAGGGTAAACAAGTTGGCCGCTCACTCAAGTCAATTGGTTCATCTCGTTAATAGCCATTTAATGATGTCTTCCTTTGGACCGCGGTGTTACATAATATTTGAACGAGAAAATCTGCCAATATTTAATCAGTTGATCAAACAGTGTGGTTGCCATTTCATCGAGATTTCCCTTGACTCTCTTTTACCAATGTTGGTCTGGTCTACAGTACATTCCTGTTGATAGACCTTGGAGGTGTGTGTTGAAATGCTGCTATTGATGATTTTTCATGTGATTATTTTTTTTTATTTAACCTTTATTTAACCAGGTAAGCCAATTGAGAACCAATTCTCATTTACAATGGCGACCGGGCCACATACATTCCCTAGGCAATGTGGCTTAAGTGTCTTGCCCAGGGACACAACAACAGCGTGGGCGGGGACTCGAGCGCCTATTCACTGTACCACTGCCGATGACCACAATATTTTTGGTTCATTATATGCTCAGAAATATTCTACCCCTCACCACAAATCCTACTTATTTTGTAAAGTTAACTCACTTTTGCCTCCATTCTGGAACTTTGAACATTCCATATGACAAACATTTTAAAGGGTCTATAATATGATTTATTTAAGTATTGTCACCCTGCTTTATAAACTGAGCGTGCTTGCCCTGTGGAAGTGTGAGCAATATCCCTTAGACAATTAGTTATTGTATTGGCATGCCGTTTAGTGCACCAGTGACCCCCACAATGTAGCATCATGTGGACTACATGCTAATTCACTGCACTGGGAAATCTTCATGAAAAAAAACCACAGGTCTTGATGCCCTGCAGAATCCTATGGGAAAATGAGATTGATGCAGACTAGTATCTTTTCTCCTGGGATCACGCTTGCTCTGTTGCTCAAAACAACAACAGTAGTGATTCAGCAAGTTGTGTTTCCAGGCGAGATCATAAATATTTATCTGTTGTTGAGCCCGGACTAGCTTTCTGTCGGTGTGTGCTTTATCAGGTAACATACTGTCCAGGGCACCTTCACACTTAACCCATGTATGTATGTATGCATATTTACTTGTATGTCTTGTATGTTGTATGCAGCTCTTGTATTGTGTCTGTATTATTATCTTGGTTTGTTGAGCTCTGTTTAAAGGTTGTCTGTAAGTTTTCTAAAATAAAAGAAATTGCCAGAAAAAAAGCTTTATCTGACCATGTTCTCTGATGTAAAGTAGGTCATAATGATTTTTTTCACCTCTACAGAAACATCAGATCTTTGTCCCAGCCATGGCCTATACATAAACCATTAATTATAAACTGCTCGGTGGGGATCCAAATTGGCTCATACAATCAGACTAGTGAAGAAATGACCTCATAATGTCCATAGGTTGGTTAGTTATGACACATTGAATTAACATTGAATTATTGACTGCTGATAAGATTAGCACCAGCTATGTCTCTACAGTAACCTAAAGAGGTACATTATTTTAGATGTTGCAATGCTGAACTCGGAGCTTGAAGTTTCGGGTCATTTATTTCATTTTAGTTTGTGATTTAGTGTCTCGTGATGTCAAATTGGCACAGTATGTCTTAAAATCCGTTGTACTGTACTTTTAATCAAATACCACAGTTGATTTACGGGCTCATTTGAAGCTTGTGAATCATGTAAGAAGGCTAATGACCCAAAACTAGCCGAGCTACCGTGGCGCTTTTTGAAGGCCATTAATGATCTGCATTCTCATTTGGTCGGGGGTTAACAGGCTTCCATGCTACTCTGTCTAATACTCTGAGATCAATAGCTCTTGAGCTAAATGTCATTATGGTTATTAGAGGCTGCCGGTCTGTATGGTGATGAGACATGAGGACATTATGCAGCTTGTTGTGAGTACATGAGTGCTCTGGCCAGTACATCCGCTTGTGTGTTTCCATCCATTCATAAAGTCTTTTATTTATGTGTGCTGTACGTGCAGTCTGACGACAATATGAGAATATAGGGGTTGTTCAAAGAGGGATCAATGAAAATGAAGATGGTGAAGGCAGGTTTATTCAATACAGACAAAATATTAGCTTACAAATTTGTGCACATTAACCGTGTGCTGTTTTGGCTTGTAGTTTCACATATAAGCAATGAAACCAACAATGTATGCTATAGTGTATAATACCAGGGCTGTGGTTTAGCTCAATCGGTTTGGCTCAGTCGGTAGAGCTCAGTCGGTAGAGCTCAGTCGGTTTAGCTCAGTCGGTAGAGCTCAGTCGGTAGAGCTCAGTCGGTAGAGCTCAGTCGGTAGAGCTCAGTCGGTTTAGCTCAGTCGGTAGAGCTCAGTCGGTAGAGCTCAGTCGGTTTAGCTCAGTCGGTA
>JAVQKC010187998.1:0-23047 GCA_036025475.1 Philypnodon macrostomus | reverse complement strand
GACAGAGACAGACAGACAGACACACAGACACAGACAGACAGACACACAGACACAGACAGACAGACACACAGACACACAGACACAGACAGACAGACAGACAGACAGAGACAGACACACAGAGACACACAGACAGACACAGACACACAGACAGACAGACAGAGACAGACAGACAGACAGACAGAGACAGACAGACAGACACACAGACACGGACAGACAGACACACGGACAGACAGAGACAGACAGACAGACACACAGACAGAGACAGACAGACACACAGACGGACAGACAAAATGTGAAGAGTTAGGATAGTCCTTATAGTCTTTCTGTGATGCTTCACTTTGAGTTTCTTTGTTTGTTTGAAATGTGTCTTGAGTCTTCTTTCTTCTTTTATTTCTGGAGTTTAAATATGCTGCCTCTTGGTGTGCAGTGATTCCTTTATTAATTTAACTTTAATTTACATTTTTTAGCAACAGCAGATCCAGAATATAGGCTAAATAAGACTTCCACATTTGCATTAGTTTTATTATATAATGATTCACACTATAAGGTATTTCTCTCATGTGACGACTGAGTTGCGCAACAGTTTACACGATTATAAAATAGTAGTTAGCAGAAGTAGTAAAATATGCTGGGTTGGCAGTGACATATACATATGTTTATTGTCTTAGGGCTATGATGTCACAGGAGATGAATAGATGTGCAGCAGAATGGAGAATGGCAAATTAAGGTTATATGTCTGTCATCTGCTCAATCACTTCACCAGGTCTGTGAGTACTCCCTCCAAGGCCCCTTGCCTGCCATTGTTTTTCTTCCATAAGGAGTAAAGCTAGCTTCTCAACACCCCGAGGAAAGAATGACAGGACGCCACAGAGTAGAGATGGAAAGCACAGTTCGACCAACCAAAACAAGTCCTGGACTGAAGAAGAATTTCTACTCTGTTGGTTTTCATTTTTATTCAATTGGAGATTAGCACTGTTTAGTTTACTCCCTACATGTTTTCCTCTTTCTCTGGAATTCAGACTCCTATCTTGCTGCCTGCTCTGTATACTTCTATATTTGTCTGTTGGATAGTCTCATCGTTTAATTTGAATTTGTCTACTTCTAATGTTTTGTTAAATGTCAATAGAGGTATCACCCATGTTGTTCTGTTGCGTTTATACATTCCAACATTAGTATTTAGGATTCAGGAAATAATTTAACTTAAATATAATATTTGTGTGCCCAATGAAAACACTAAACTACCATAATTGAAGTGTGAATGAACTGAATATATATATAATGATTAACAATTCATGAAATGCCATAAATATCTGTGTTTTTCAATCCAACAACTGCTGCAATGTAGACTAATTTACACTTGTATTATTTCAAACAGATTGTAATTGTAGATTAAGGTTTGCTGCATAACAGTTCAAACGGATACATTTCATATACATTGAGTTTAGTTATATAACCAGTGCTGATTTAACAGACACTGCAAGGCAAAAAACTCAAGCTGCCTTTCCAAATCAATAGACACACCCTTGGGTCTTACCTGCCCCCCATGAACCTATCTCCCCTCCCATTGTACTGTGTCTAAACCTTCCTGCACCTGTTGTGACTTGTTGTCCAGGTGAAGCAGCTCCTCTGTCCTTAACATTGTTTTTTCAGCTGACCACAGCCACGGGACACTTAGGAGCTCTTGTCTTGATAGCTGGTTTTGCTCTGCATCTTGCCTCCCTCACCGTCTAACCCTCCCCCTTCCCATCTCCGTCTAGCCCTGTCTGAGTTGGGGTTGACGGTGTGGAGCAGCAGACATCTCTACAGCTGGAGTGCAGATCACATGGAAGCAAGGATATATTAAGGCAATATTGGACAAGACGAACAAAACAAACTTGTGAAGATGAAAAGCCAGACTGTGATTGTATCTGTGGTGGTCCTGTCCTGCCTGCTGCTAGCGCCCAAAGGTGGAGACAGCGCTGGGGGGATAGTGTCCCTTCACCAGCCCCCAGATGACAGCCGGACTGAGGTTTTGCAGCTTCATGAATCGCTGGATGACCCTCAAAATGAGCTGGGACAACGAATACAAAGTGACACTATAGACACACTACAAACAGGTAAGTGATAGTACCATCCACACACAGGCATCTGGTGCTGACCAGAGAGAGAAAACTGAATCCAGAGAAAACCTACAACATTCACGGATAATAACTTAGCTACATCTAAGTAATAGGACACTGGTAAGCTAATACAGACATATTTATTAGCAGATGACTGTAAGTTTGTTGAAGGAAAAGAAATAGAGAAGGGGTTCCAATAAATGCAGGCACAAAGGAAATAGTGATGTATACACACTATTTAAACATTTGACCTACATAGAAAATTGTTTATTTCTGTAATTTATTCAAGAGCATGAGCAAGTTTCCACATGGTAAAAGTAGTGTAGTTATTTGCATTGTCTGAAATACAGCAAGAGTGAAAAGAGCCCCAGAAGAGGGCAAAAAGAAGAAGAAAGACAAGAAAAACAAAAACAAAGACCCCAATGCCACCAAAAAACCCAAAACGGACAAAAAGGGGAAGAAAAAATACAAGACAACAACTACGGACCCTCCCACTACAACAGGTGAGCACAGTTATTCAGTCCGGCATCATACGAATGAGTCAATGTAATAATGCTGTTTGTATGCCTATATGTGTCTATAGCTTTTCCGACTGATCCGCCCACACCAGAGCCATACACTGATTACCCCTATCCAGATTCTGGTGAGTGACACAGGCATTCTTATAGCAGCTATAGTCATTCATATATAGTATATCTTAGTGAGTGTGGAGTACTGGGCTACAACCAATACACAGAGACCCAAAATGACAAAATGAATGGATGCTGGCTGTATGTGAAGAGATACCAATAAACAATATTAAAACCTAATGTATAATTTGCAGAAATATATGTACCCCTCACTTTCATGGTTGCACAGCCAAACTAGGTCATTTTGACTACAAAGGTAAAAAATACCCTTCCATTGACTCAAATAAAAGCATAGTGTATGTTGTTCATTTACATAAAGACATAAATCTAGTTACTTTCCACCTCTAATCAGCCAAGATAGTAATGTAAGTAAGATCAAGGTTTGCCATTGAATAACACTGATGTTGATACAGTATATGCTGCAGCCCCTGTACCAGTCTAACGAAAAGCCAGACTCCTTTTTGCCTGTGAAGTAAAAATAAATTTGATTCCCCCTCAAGATCTTTAATACTTTTACTTTCCGCTGTGTCAGACATTGACTATTGGAAACCAGACGATGACTACTGGGGGGCCGACCCTACCCCGTCCAAACCACAGCCCGAGGCCCCCATCACAGACGTCCCATACGACTACTGGAAGCCTGAGGAGGAGGACCCAGCTGCCCCTGTGACAGATGCATATGATGACTTTTGGAAACCAGACCAAAACGAACCAGAGCAGCCCGTGACTGCAGGCTACGATGACTATTGGAAACCAGAGGAGACCGTGACTGAAGGCTACGATGACTATTGGAAACCAGAGGAGACCGTGACCGACCACTATGACCCCTGGAAAGAAGTGGAGCCCACTGCCCCTGCCCCTGCCCCAAAAATGGATGAGAAGACTGGCACAGATGACAGCGATTACTGGGATGCAACATGTATGTGCCACGCTGTAGTTTTGATTTAGTTGAAAAGAGTGAATGAAGTACTATGTGGTGAAATGACTAAGGTTTGTTAGAAGAAGAAAAAAAAGATACATTAGACCAAGCCACTTCTGGTTTCTGAATGTTAGCAGATGTATTAAGAACAGCAAATTAGTTTTTTCATAAACAGAAGTAAATGTGCAAATGCAGCAAGTTAAAATGAAAGACACAATGACACAAATAACAATGGGAAGTTTGAGTAGTCTTAATTAGACCAAGCCACTACCTGTTTTGTGCAGATATACTACTTCAACAGCAGTCATAAAAATACTTATACATTTCTCAATGAGATAAAAATTGAGATTGCAAACTACTTTTCAACAGACTAAGAAATACCCATGTCACCTGTATCAAAGCTAAGATTTCCTTGTTTTTGGCTGTCTGCACATGTGATTATATTTGCTTACTAAATCATTTTTTCCCACTCTTGCAGTAGAAGTCCCATTCCCCGATGTTGAAGAGGTCAGCCCTGAAATAAAAGTTGAAACCCTACCAGGTAGTGCAGCAGCCACTCTCACAATTCTCATCAACAACTTTCATTTTGACCATTCATGAAACTCTAAGGCAGCCATTTCCAAAGTCAAGAGTGCCCCCCCTAAAACACAGTCTATCAAATAGCTTTAATATATATATATATTTTTTTATTTTTATTTTTATTTTTTTTTATTATATAGATGTCTAATTGTTTGTCTGGGGCCCCCTGCAGTGCCTTTGCAGCCCCCTAGGGGCCCCCGGACCCCACTTTGGGAATCACTGCTCAAAGGACGCAGAAAAAAAATGTCAATTCCATGTGTGTTTTAAAAGGCAGAAGCAGATGATAGTAATTGGACATATGGAAATAACATTATATTGTCTCCAAGTTAACCTGCCCTACTTTTTAGACAGGAGTGGGTGGCTTTGCTTGGTTTTGCTTTGTCAACAAAACCATAAAATTAAAAGCCTTGTCATCAGTCTGCAGCTCTGTTTTGATACTTGTAAATGTGAGTTAAATATTTAACAACATAATTAGATGGTGGGTGTAGCATTGGCATTTACATTCACCCAAATGTAATGCAGGCGCTGTGGGTTCTGCTAATTATAGCTATAACCTGTAAAGATGTGAAGATTAACCATGTAATCTCCTCAAAGCTCTGTTTTATGTTGTGCTAAATGAAAGTGACTGAAGAATATATCTCATTTGATGTTTGCTTTTGCAGATGAGCCCACTGCCACTGCGCCCTATGAAGAGACCTGGTACGATGACTATGATGAATATGGAATGAGTACGTAATATAGTTTATATATTATTGTAGCATGTGCAAGTAAACTCACTGGCCACTTTATTAGCTAGACTCTGTACATAATAAAGTGATAGATGCTGTAACAAGGGTTATTTGAGTTAGTTTAGCCTTTTTTCCATTCTCCTCTGACCTCTGGCATCAGCATGGGAGGCTGCATTAACTAGGGGACCATTCTCTTGGGCATAAATAAACAGTCAATCGATCAGCAGTTTCTTCAATCTCTTTTTCATTTTGATTATCTGTTTGAGCTTCAGCTAGTTATTCTTGAGCATGTCTGCATGATTAAATGTATTTTCATTAATCAAGTGGCCAAGTGCTTTATAACAAGCTTTCTGTAAACATAACTTATGCTCCTTATAGTTGTTTATAATTGTGGTAATGGTTTTGTTGTTTGCACAGGAAAAAAACATGAGACTGACTCAAAATGGGTAGAAAAAGAAAGAGAGCAAGCGGAGAAGGAGAGAGAGAGGGAGGAGAAGGGTAAGGCAACCCAGATGTGAACCCATTTGCGCAACAAGGAACTCATAACTTTCTGAACAATCGTGTCAGACAACATATGATAGTGCAGTTGCCAAAGCAAAGAATTTGGCCTGACCTCAGTGCTAAAGTACTAACAGATAACGGCATTATCTTCTAATCTGTATATACTACATGTATATGATATCCAACCAGAAAAATGTCGAAACACAAACAGTTTTGGATATGCTGGAGAAAATCATATGAGAAGGCCAGGTCACTGTCTGCACACAGGGGATTAGTGTGAGCAATAAAGACATGCAACAGGCGGCCAAATTAAAATCATCAGATGTGACAAGAGACGAGTGACTGCAGCTCTTAACAGTTCACACATTTAGGTTTGCCACGTGTCAGATGTGTGTCAGGAGGTTTTGCTAGCTGCCAGCGATGTAGTCCACAATATATGACACTGTTGGGACAGAATGTCAAAAGGGCACATGCTACGGGTTGGGTTCAGTGCAAAAGTTCAATGTGAAATTCAGCTTTTGTTGAAGTCAAGAGTGCATGCCGATTTTCTCACCGAACACAGATTTTACAAAAATATTGGCTGCCACAAATCAGATATTGGACTGAGTGCGTAGTAAGCTTGCTAGTTTTACATGCTCTGAAAATCATTAGACCAGACGTTCAGCTGTTTTACTGTAATCATTTATTTACTTAGGGCAAATTATACGTTTTTTAATATCTTTTCAGACCAGAAGAAAAGTGGATATTATTTGGATGCCCACAAATATACATGAAGTAATTACTTTTACATTATTATATCTTTCAGAAAGATCAAAGAAGCTGAAGGAGGCTGAGGAGCGGGCCAGAAACAGGCCACGTATCTTCAAAGAGCCAAAAAGTAAATCACCTTTTCCTCTTGTATTAACATCAGATTCAGCCACATGGGATTTTAATTTCTTTTTTCCATGTTGTTTAATGAAAGAATGTCCTCCCTTGGGGATGGAGTCTCACAGGATCGAGTCAGATCAGCTTTCCGCCTCTTCCATGTCTCAGTATAGATTTGCACCTCAGAGGGCACGCCTCAACATGCAGGTACTTCACCATACCGCCCTGGTCTTAGCACTTCCCCATCTGCTGCAGCCATCACTTATACTACTGCCAAGCCTTCAAATAAACACTAGCAGCCAGCCACATGTTGGAAAATAATTATTGTTATTGCTGAGCTAGTCAGTTTCATTAACTTCTTGTCTGAAGTCCTTCAGAAAAGACCTTTTGTGGCAAAGCAATTGAAAAACATGTCTTCACAAATTTCTACATACATCTTCAATTATGATTTAATTGATCTGATATCTCCTTCAAGAAAAGTGATTTGGCATGTGTTTTGGTCTATGTGGTTCCCAGGGCTCAGACGATGAAGATAGCATGAGAGGAGGAGCGTGGTGTGCAAATGCAGAAGACCGAACTCACTGGATTGAGATTGATGCACGCAAAGAAACAGAGTTCACTGGGGTCATAACGCAGGGTCGAGATTCTCTAAACGAGTAAGACTTGATAACATCCATTCAAAATGACAATAACTAATACACTATTAATGTTTCCTATATCTTGCTGCAGGAGTGATTTTGTATCATCATACTTCCTGGCCTTTAGCAATGACAGCAGAGAATGGACCACTATTCACGATGGACATGATGATTGGGTGGGTTTACTTATAAAACAATAATTTTTCTAAATACCATTGCATTTATGGCACCTGAACATTGAAACGAGTGTCAACCAGCACACTTTTGGATTTGATTACTTATGGTTGAGAATCATTGGTTTAATATTTTCCCAGTTGTTCTTTGCAAACAATGATAAAGACACTCCAGTGATGAACCGACTGGCAGAACCAGTGGTGGCCCGCTATATAAGAATCATCCCACAGAGCTGGAATGGTTCACTCTGTATGCGCCTGGAGATCCTGGGATGTCCTGTGCTGGGTGAGCACTAATAATCCAAAAAAAATACAAATTTACCAAATACAAAAATCCTATAAGAATGAAATGGTTCATTCTTTGTGTATTACAGATCCAACTGACGTCCAGTATAAACCAAATGAAGTGACTCCAGTGGATTACCTGAGGTTCAAACACCACAGCTACTCTGACATGGTTATTGTGAGTATCTCAGTCTGTGTGAAAATTAAAGTTAGTGTGTAGCTCAGGTTGCCATTCACTCAAGCCACTAGAGGGCAATATCATTGATACAAGTGGATTACTTGTTATATCATCAGATATTATTATTATCCCATGGTGATAAACTGTGCTATGTCTCTTAATAGTTTTTTGTATTTTATTTTTCTTATAAATTCAGCTAATGAAATCTGTGCATGATGAGTGTCCAAACATAACGAGTATCTACAGCCTAGGCCATAGCTCCCAGGGGCTGGACATCATCGCTATAATCATCTCTGGAAATCCCACAGAACATGAAATAGGTAAGAAAATGTAAACTGCTTCTTACCATAAAGAAAATGTGTAAATCCTAATACAAGCCATTTGAACAAACACAGTTTTGTATACTCCACAGGTGAACCAGAGGTAAGGTTCACAGCAGGTCTCCATGGAAATGAGGCGGTGGGCCGGGAGATGATCCTGCTGCTCATGCAGTTCCTCTGTAAAGAGTACAAAGACAGAAATCCAAGGGTCCAGAGGCTTGTGGAAGCCATCCGCCTTCACCTGGTGCCATCCCTCAACCCTGATGGACAAGAAAAGGCTTTTGAAGCGGTCAGTGGTCATTTTAAAATAAAACCAAACATACAAGAAATACTCCTTTTTTAATTTTTGATTTCAATCTTGTTTTACAGGGGTCAGAGCTGAGTGGATGGACAACAGGTCACTTCACAGATAGTGGTGTTGACATCTTTGAGAACTTCCCAGACTTAAACAGCATCTTATGGGACGCAGAAGACAAGGGCCTAGTGCCTAAACTGATGCCAAACCATCATGTGCCAATACCAGAGGACATGGAGGCAAACAGCTCAGTAAGAACAAGTATTAACATCTATACAATTAGCAGTGATGACGTTTTCACATTTTACTCACATCACACGTCACATCAGTATATACAGGGAGGTTACTTGTGGTAAACCTGAGCTATGCCTTTGATCTTGATTGTCTTGCTGTTTCAGATTGCTGTGGAAACTAGGGCCATAATCTCCTGGATGAAGAAGTATCCATTTGTGCTGGGTGCAAACTTCCAGGGCGGGGAGACAATTGTGGCCTATCCTTATGACAGCTTACGCCTCAACAAGCCCGCTGAGAGCCAGAGGCCCCACAGCCGCAAGAAGAGACAGTAAATCCAACTTCATTAGTTGTTTACACTTTGCTGCACTGTACTCCATCTACTGACTTTAGACTAGTGTACAAATAAGAATGCTCTATTATTCTATTTATGTTATCTGACAAATGCTAAGTAAAGAATCAACTTGTTGCTTCAACAGACAGCATCAATTGTGCCCTTTCAAACCCATGCGGTCTAAACATATAGTATAGTATATACTGTCTTCTACTGTTTTGTCTGTATTCAGGATATATTGCCCCTTTTTCACTAGTACCTACTCAGCCTGGTTTGGTCTGGTTAGCACCTGGAAGAGGTACTATTTTAGTACCCGCTTCTTCCTGGTTCCAAGTGAGCCGCTGATACTGAAACAGATTGCCTGCCACCGATTGGCTGGACTGTTAGCTCTAAATGAGTCATTGGCTGCCCAGATTAAGGGGGTACTTTTTATAATGGAAAACCAACTGAGTAGAATAGAGCTGAGCCGAGTAGAGCTGAGTAGGTACTAGTGGAAAAGGGGCATATGCATACTCTTGTATTTTACACCATTAAATTAATACAATTCTCACCCTTTTTCAGGTATGAGGATGAAGACAGGTTTGATGTGACTGAATGGGACAGGGGCTACCAGGAGGAGCCAGAGGAGGAATGGAGAGGAAGAGGATATGCGGAGCCTGAGGAAGAGTGGCGTGGACGTGGCTACGAACATGGGTATGATCGTGGCTATGATCAGGATCGAGGCTACGATGATGACCATGGCTACGGCCAGGGCTACGGCCACAGGGAGGAAGAGGAGGATGACCAACGAAGAGGTGCAGGATATGAGTACTCAGAGCCTGAAGATGAACCAAGAGTGACCGCAGACGAGTCTCTTTTCAGATGGCTGGCGGTCTCTTACGCCTCCACTCACCTGACTATGACCCACAACTACCACGGCTCCTGCCATGGGGACACAGGGACAGGGGGCTATGGCATAGTCAATCGAGCAAAGTGGAAACCAATCACAGGAAGTAAGTGAAAGCCAGATAGGTTTACAAGTCCATGGCAAACTATTTAGCATTTGATTACAGCACACCCTAGTGGGCACAATGAGCACTGGTGTTTCATAAGTTTATGTCTCTTCTCTGCAGGTATGAATGACTTTAGCTACCTGCATACAAATTGTTTAGAGCTGTCCATCTTCCTGGGCTGTGATAAGTTTCCACATGAAACTGAGTTAGCACGAGAGTGGGAGAAAAACAGAGAAGCTATGATTATCTTTTTGGAGCAGGTGAGTCACACATGCTATATTTACGATACATTATAGTCAAAATGTGCTATGGTCTTAAACTTGAAGGTCAAGATTCTGAAAATGAGCCCTATTATTAAAAGGTAACAGCTTAATTGAATTATTATTATCATTGGACATCTTTTTCTGTTTTGTGATTGTAAGGTACATCGTGGAATCAGAGGCATTGTGAAGGACGAGCAAGGCAACCCTCTAAGAAATGCCACTATTTCTGTGGAGGGCGTAAACCATGACGTCACCACAGGTTAGTATGAATCTCCACAAAGATGAATTTCACGAACACAAATACTGAATCCACTCTCATCTCTTGTGCAGCTCCATCAGGGGACTACTGGAGGCTGTTGAACCCGGGAGAGTATCGCGTGACGGCTCGAGCCGAGGGCTTTTCTCCAAAGACTCAGCTGTGTATCGTTGGATACCAGCCAGGAGCAACAGCCTGCAGCTTCAACCTGGCAAAGTCTAACTGGGACCGCATTAAACAAGTAAAACAATAGCAGGCTTAGATTATATGTCAATCCATGCTGTACTATACTAACCCTCTGGTGCTCAACTGGTCTCTGAGGGAGGACAATAAAACTATTGTGGACCTCCCTCCCAAGACAAGTAATGCTATATCTTTAATTTGTTGCATTAAAAAAAAACATGCTTCATGGCAACAAAATATCTAGATACAGTAGCAGGTTTTCAGGTTATATGTTAGATAGTTGTAGGTTCACAATTATTATTAAACCACTTAATCCATTTATTTTTGTCTACAGATCATGGCTCTCCATGGCAACAAGCCAATTCGCCTGGTTGGCCATGGCAACACCAGAACCCAGTACCCCATCGTGATTCAAGGGAACAGACGTGTGGCTGGAGGTAGCACTGGATTTTCTACAAACTCTCGACTTGGCCTGGACAGGCAGAAGAGACTCAGAATAGCTCGACTGCGCCGACAGAGATTAATGAGGCTGAGAAAAACTACAACATTACCTCCAACAACAACTACAGTTCCCACAACCCCAGAGGTCACCACGGCCTGGTACGACTCGTGGATGATAGGGGAGGGACAGTCTTCAACACCGGGAGGATTCACAGACTCCATCCTAGATTATAACTACGAGTACAAAGTTGATGACTATTAAACAAAACTTGTGATCTGCTCTTACAAACTATCTTTTTACACTTCTCATTGCACTGTTGATACAAAGATGAGTTTGGTTTGAATGGCTGCCAGGCTTTGAGAATTCACTTCAAAACATATTTTAACTGTGTATAAATAAAATGTTTGCCTCCTTTTTATAAATAGATCTATTTATTCATGTTCAGTCACTCACATTCTGACCCGTTTTTGATGGGCTCTGGTCGTTTTGTAAAGAAGTTTATTGTGGACACACATTAAAACCAATATGACAGTAACTTCATCAAAGTTGAATTATTTACACTGGAGAAATATCAGAGGGTCACAGTCACAAGATGTATTATATTATACCTGTGAATGAGTTGTCTTTCTGAGCCCGGTAATGGTAGTTAATAATGTACATATGAAAAACTAGTTTTATGACTAAGTTAGTGGCTCACGTTCATCTCACTCTCCTCCTCATCAGTGGAGAAGGCTGAGAAGCTGACAGGCTCACATTCAAGAGTGCGTAAATTGACCATGCATGCTGTTTGGGTGCTGCTGAACTCTGGGATAGCAACCAAAAGAATTTCTTGATCGTCTTGGCCTGTTACAGAAAATATAAAATGGTTACACAATACAATGATACAACAAATAATAATGCTAAATAATTCAATATAGTATTTAATATTAAACACACCTTTAATGATCTTTGACTCAAAGGTAGGTGCATTTCCACTGAAGTAAACATGGGGACATTCCTCCAAAATGAAAGGGTCTTTAAGGTAAAATGGATAGCAACCTAAGAGAAAAAGATATATAATATAAATAACCTGAATCTACATGAAGTAACACTATGTATTGCTAACCTAAAGTATCAGGTGCTGTGGGGGCTATGTGTCTTAGCCGCAGTGTTTCCTCCAGTATTTCCAGATGACTGTTCATGCTGCTGTATTTCTGAATGTCACTAATATTTTGTCCTGATGTTCCCAGGAATCTTTGTTAAAGCAAACAAAACATTGTCATGTCATTATCTGCACTTCAAATGGATGTTGTGGCAAATTATGATACGACTGTCACACCTCACTCCGTCCATGTTGGCTTGATATGGGTTAGAGGCCAGCTGTAATGTGGGAAATACAGACGACATGGGGAGCAGACATCGATGCAGGGGCTGCTGAGGGAGGGTGTAATTTGTGGGGTCATATTGGCCTGGCATTACATCCACCGGGACAGAAGACTGGAACACAGAAGATAACACTAATATGAAATACCATCAAATATAAGCGTTATACAGTAAACAAACAAATGTGACACTAATAAAAATAGATTAAAGCTGACCACAAGTTGAAGCAAGAGGTCATCCAATAAGCGCATGGCATCCACACTTCCAGCTTGTGTTTTTTTGGTAAGGTACTTAGCCTACACACAATATATATATTTAGTTTTTTCCCCCAATACTAGCCAGTTTTCACGTAAATAATGTATGTCACTGATAAAATATGATACCTTTGTTGAAGAGTCCTTGTCCTGGGTGCTTTGACTAAGCAGGTTCCCAGCCAATAAGACCCTGGATATAGATGCTGCTCCACTTTGCTCTCCCTGGTCACCTAGTTGTCCAGTAATCATATCAACCAACAGCTGTAGTCCCAGCAGACTGTCAGCGTGACTACTGCCCAGACCAAGTCCTGAGACTAGGAGCACATATCTAAAAACAAACACACAGTAAGAGCCTATATGCCTTCTTAAAGCTCACCTAGAACTGTAAGTTACCTATCAGCACTGAGTGATGGTCTAGGTGCCTGAACTGGGAGATCTGCAGTACAAAAATCCTCAACAGTGAATTTTCCATCATTCCTCTCAGCTCCATATACTGCAATGACACTGCCTGAGGGGGAAAACAGGGCACAATAAGAGAAAATGTAAGCTAATGTTTGCAGTTGATGATTTCTAGCTTACGGTGAACTGTAAAATGTTGTAACCTGTGAAACAACGGTCTCTGTCTATTTTTCCTTCCAGTTTAATTCTCTGAAGCTCATCCTCCAGAATCAGCTCATCGGTGTCACTGGTGTATTTGGTTCTCGTGGGCTGAGGCAGGAGGTTGTGCTAAATGACAAGGGAAAACTATTAAATTATTCTCTAATCCATTAGTTCTCAAACTGTGGTACAGGTAACTGGTGATACGTGGCTTCTGTTCTGCTCAGCCCGGGTTTAGTGTTGTGGTTTGGACCAAGTTTAGTGCTGGTGTAGACCCGGTTTAAAACTGGTTCAGAACTAGATTAGTCATGGTTTATGTTTCATCTCTAGTTTGGACATGGTTTAGACCTGATTTAATCATAGATTACACCTGATTAAGACCTAATTTAGTCTTGGTTTATATTTGGGTTTAGTCCTAGGTGGTATTTGGGACACTTGGTGAGTTTGAGGACCAATGCTCTAATATATACTGTACCACCATCAATAATATGTTAAAGGCTGATACATTTGTTGAGACTGCCAACCTCTTCACTGATTTCTTTTAGGATTGATGGCTGTAACTCCATACGTTTGAACAATGTTCCCACAATGCAACACTGTTCTCCTGTCTGAAGATCACACAGCTTTCTGATAAGAACATCAGATCCTGCAAGAGACATAATTGCAGGAGATATAATTAAAAATGTGTCAGATGCTTTTGTTTTAATGCATTTATTACCATAATTATCTTACCCCACTTTTGCTGGGCCCTCTTGGTAAGCAGCGGTCTCATCTCAAGGAGTCTTGCTGCATAAATATGAGCATACTGTCGACTAAAGCTTCTCTCTCCAACGCTGTAGCGCTCTGCACAGGCATTGTAAGGTGGGCACACTCTCTCAAATGATGGGAGCTGTTCCTGAGAGGCAGGGGCGCAAAGCACAGTGGAGCCCTCCTTCTGCGCGCTTATGTCAGAAAACATGACTGTAACACAAAAAAACATATAGATAAAACAATTATGCTTTGACATCAACATTGTGCATAGGACTAGTGTTGCATAATACATAATAAGTGCGCCGGCCACATGACAACTATCTATAAAACAACAGTATTTTTCAGAGACCCCAGTAGAGCTAATGTAAAGCCGTCGTTTGCCCCTTCGTAACCCGTTGCTACTGCACTGGAGCTCTATGCCCGGATGTTTGTGATTTAGCCTAACTTTAGTTACAACTGACGCATTATTATTATTTTGGAAGAATGCATCGAGCGTGTCTTACCTTAAGAGTGTCAAGCTAATGTTTTGTTTCTGTCAGAAATCACGAGAAGCTTCCCGCGAAATCACAAACAGACCGTCGCCACTGTAATCTCGCGAGAAACACATAACGCTAGGCTAGCTCGAAAGATATAAACAAATTTCGATCGTGGCTAATATGTGATACACCTATGGAACTACTAAGCTATGTGCACTCACTGGATACAATTATCAACAGATAGCGCTTCGTGTACGCTTCAGAAAGAAGGTGAGTAACATATGTTTAAAACACACCTCCTCCCCCACTCCGTCGCACAACAGTGACGTCGCTTACAGTCTCCTGTAATTTAGGTCACAATAGCATCTCGGCAGCACGAAGCTTCGCCATTTTAGCAGCTCTTTGTGAGCCACGGCCTGCACGGGGGTTGTGTGTGTAATTCCATCTATCGACCGCTTCGGGGTTGAATATTCCAAAAAATGCAAGGAAACAGAGGCCCGCATCATAACCACGGCCCGAATCGCCACCAAACAGGGCCCGCAGACCAGCCAAACACCGGCGGTGCGAGCAGCAATGGCCAGCAGCCTGATCCCTCCGAGCACAGGAGCATCAATGAGTCCCTTACTCTGGATCTGCAAAGCTTTAGGAAGCCGGGTGAGAAAACATTCACGCAGCGAAGCAGGTTGTTTGTGGGTAACCTTCCTACGGGCGTGGAGGAGGAAGAAATGGAGAAGCTTTTTGCGAAATATGGAAAGGCCAGCGAGGTGTTCATCAACAAGGATCGAGGCTTCGGCTTCATTCGGCTGGAGACGAGGATCATTGCTGAGATCGCCAGAGCCGAGCTGGATGATACTCTCTTTAGGGGCAGACCGATACGAGTCCGGTTTGCCACACATGGCGCAGCTTTAACAGTGAAGAATCTGCCTGAATTTGCGTCTAATGAGCTTCTGGAGGAGGCCTTCGCCGTCTTTGGCCAAATAGAGAGAGCAGTGGTGATTGTGGATGACCGAGGCAGGCCCACAGGGAAAGGAATAGTGGAGTTCACTTCAAAACCAGCCGCAAGAAAGGCTCTAGATAAGTGTGGTGATGGTGCCTATCTTCTCACTACCTTCCCTCGACCTATTACAGTTGAGCCCATGGAACAACTGGATCTAGATGAAGGTTTGCCAGATAAACTTGTAAACAAAAACCAGCAGTATCACAAAGAAAGGGAGCAGCCCCCGAGGTTTGCACAGCCTGGCAGTTTTGAGTATGAGTATGCCATGCGCTGGAAGGCACTGATGGAGATGGAGAAGCAGCAGTATGATATGGTGGACCGCAACATGAAAGAAGCCCAAGAGAAGCTGGAGACTGAGATGGAGGCGGCAAGACACGAACACCAGGTGATGCTGATGCGCCAAGACCTGCTGAGGCGCCAAGAGGAGCTGCGCAGGATGGAGGAGCTCCACAATCAGGAGATGCAGAAGAGAAAACAGGCTGAGCTCCGTCAGGAGGAGGAGAGGCGGCGCCGGGAGGAGGAGCTGAGGATGCGCAACGAGGAGATGTTAAAGAGGCAGCAAGAGGGTTTCAGAGGCAACTTCTCTGAGAACAGGGAGTCCGACATGAGGATGCATATGGGCATGCCCATGAACAGAAACTCACTGGGGGGGAACTCTGGCCCATCCGGTGGCCAGGGCATTGCATCAGAGAATGCCCCAATGTCAGGCCCTGGAAACGGAAGCATGCCTGGAGCGGGACAGGGAGGCTTTCCAAGAGGCCTCCCTGGACCCGGGGACTATGTAGTACCTAACAAACAGCGCAGATTCTGAAATGTGTCCTGAGTTGTCAGTCAATTTTTAAAAGTTCGCCTTGTGAGCATTGTTATACTTGTTGCATGTTTTTTTTTTTTACTTTTTATTTGTAACATAAGTTTCGTACTAAAATTCCAGATCTCTCCCAGCGAGCCATGTATTTGACTTTTTTCTTATGGATAAATGTTGACCTGTATGATGTTGACTTCCTGGAATAAATTCATCTTTCCCTAAGTGCAATCTTTTTCTTTTTTTCCTATGTAATTGTTAATTTGGCAATTTAGAATATATATCAAATCATTAACACAGAGCACATTTTCACAACACAGACATTGTTCAAGAGTACCCTGTCTACTAGGTAGTACAGTAACAAAGTCACCCTTCTGTCAATTACACCTAAAATGAGTATCGGTTTTGTTCTCCATTAGATCTCAAACACTGCTTCATGATTGAGTTTTATTTTGAGACTAGACATATTGAAACCCTCTTCCTCCCACCATAAGGAGAAACAACCCAACAGAGTAGAATGGGTCAGATGAGCAGAACATTTGTTCAATATTTCTTCATGAAAGTTTAAAAAACATTATTTCAGATGATAAAGGATATTCCTGAGGAAGCTACCCCTCATCTACAGCAGAGTCCAAAGGGATAATAAGCAGCCCTTATGAGTTCTCCATAAACAGTGATGATGGCAGGGATTCAGTCACTTAACCCAAAACAAAATTGTGTAAAGTGACTTTACTGATCATTTAAGATAATCAGCTGGTCTGGCTATTGAGAATTATACCCCACACACTTGTGGGAGTGAAGGCAGGATATATTATATAGTTCTTACTCATGACAATGTTACAGTTTATGAAAAAGGATACTGATGAGTAGATTAAGAAAAACAGTTTGCAGTTAGCAGGTTTGTATACATATGTCAAGTGTATACAATGTAAAGTGTGAGTAAAAATCTTCACTGAGACTTCATATCTTCATATCTACCCCATTTCTTATGGTCTATTATTTGACCATCTGTGACCTGATAGTTCTCATGCAATGTTAGATGCATGGCATGATTTTATTCGGCTTTCGACCTTGACATGCGATAACATCAATTATAAAGTTAATCTCATAGTATCATCACGTGTGTCACCTTGAGTGTATTATGAGCGACTGAAGAAAGAGGGTATTGATTGAGAGTACATAATTTGTTGTTAATGTCATGTTAACAAACTTCTAATGCAACAGGCTAAACCCTATCCTAGTCATAAAAGCATGCATTTAGCTTATGTCACAGGCTCAGAGGAGGGTGCGGTCATTATTTTGAATCTCCGACAGTATAGTTCTCCCAGCAACTTTATCACAAGCACTGTCTGTGTTAATTATCAAACGGAAGTATTGGTCGTCTATAGCTGTGATTGGTCAGTGCCCACATCAGACCAGATAAGACACATGTGACATCAGAGGAGTTGTGACGTGTCATGATGTTTTTTGTTCCCCAAGTGTAAGTTTAGTTTCACACAGACACAGAGAGAGGGGCCTGAGACGGAGGTGCATCAGTCACTCTCACTAATGTATTTGGCTGCACTGATAAAAAATACACTCCATTTTATTTAACCCAAGGTGTGTTTGAGACACCAGGAATCATGGTCCGACTAGCAGCTTTTTTCATTATTCTTTGCTGTTCGGTAAGTTGTCCCAACATCTACTACTTATTCAGTGTACTGTACTTATAATTTACTATAGACCCTTTCAAAGTTTGTAAACAGAATGTTCTGAATTCTGGAATGGAAGCAACTGGAAGCAAGACCGTAATACATTTTCAATGGAGAAATTGGCATTAGCCTCAAAATATTGCAAATTAAGATGGTTTTGACAAATGCCAACCACTCTGCTACATGTAGGTGATATCAGAGCCTGGTTAGGACACATTGTATGTTTATTTAATGTACAAGTTTGTAACAGAAAAATCAAAAATCTTGACTTTTAGGTTTTACTGGAGTCCTTAGAAACATGTTGAAGACCACAATAGTTTTTCAATGTATGATCAGAATTATTCTATCCCTCGCCACAAATATCACTTAACTCACTTTTGCTCCAGTCGCCTCCATATGACACATTTTAAAGGATCTATATACCACAATGTAGCACACCTTCCACATCAATTATTATATGCTTGAAAAGTAATTTTCTGATGAGATTTATTTGCTTACCATTGAGTGACTTGGCAGAACCCAGTGTTCTAACATTATCTAATTTATGAGTTTGTTCCAGTTAATAGTAGGTGTCATAAATATGAAGCAGTGATTTATTGCATTGAAAAAGCCAACTTTAAACTTACATGGTCCTTTTTGCTTACCCTCAGATTCTATCTGAAGCCCAACATCAACCAGGCTTCTGTGTTTTTTATGAAGAATGTGGTCTTAACCCCACACTAAACGGAACTCTTATTAAACCTATTGTGCCATGCTTGAACTACAGTCCTGCCAGGCGATTGGCAGGTGAACACTACAAGAAGCTCAAAACGGTATGAATTAGAGTTAAATCTAAAAATACAAATTGTGTCATTATAATTGGTGCATTTTCACTGCAGGTATGTCCTGTTTTGGACCAAGGGGAGCTCAACACTTATGCCTGCTGCTCTATTCAACAACTCATTTCCTTAGAGAGAAGTTTGACTCTTTCTAAAGCTGTTCTCATACGCTGCCCATCCTGTGCTGAAAACTTTGCCCATTTGCATTGCATCAACACATGCAGTCCCAATCAGAGCCAGTACGTAAATGTCACTAAAGTCATGAACATCACCAACCTGGGTGGAACCAAAGAAGCTGTTGTGGCCTATCAGGCGTTTCTATCTACAAAGTTTGCAGACGGTGCTTTTAGTTCTTGTAAAAATGTCCGCATCCCAGCCACAGGCGGATTTGCGATTGCTACAATGTGTGGTCGCTACGGCGCCAAGCTGTGCACCCCTCAGCGCTGGTATGACTTTCAAGGAGATTCAAGCAATGGTCTTGCTCCACTGGATATCGACTTCCATCTCATACCCACTGGAGAAGCTGATAGACTACCAAATGGTATCGTCGCATACAATGGCACAGCTCTGAAATGTAACGAGATGACAAATACAGGAGGCCAAGAGTGCTCCTGTCAGGACTGCCAGGAGTCCTGCCCCGCTGTGCCCAGTCCTGCACTGCCCGCTGGTCCCTTCACACTATTGGGCGTAGATGGGTTCCTTTTAATTTCCATTGTCTTTTTGTGCCTCCTGATTTTCGCCTTTCTCTTCTACCTATCGGTGTCTTGCTTTGTGAATTCTAAGAAACGGGAAAATAAGAAAAAGGGAAAAGATGTGAATAGCAATGATATTACTCAAAGACCCATTCATCCTTCAGAAGTCACATGCACAGACAAAAACAGCATGGCTGCTCACGCTTTCCTAAGCTCCATATTTTGCTACTGGGGAACACTGATGGCCACTTACCCATTGACGGTTAGTAGATTAAGCTGTCCGTTCAATTGTGTGAAATTTGATGACAATGTACAAATGTTAATATATTGTATTGATTTTTCAGGTTCTTCTCCTCTGCGCTCTCGCTGTATCTGCTTTAGCCACTGGACTCATGCGAATTGAGCTCACTACAGATCCAGTGGAGCTTTGGTCAGCCCCCAACAGCCGTGCCCGTATGGAGAAGGACTTCCACGACAAGCACTTTGGCCCCTTCTTTCGGACCAACCAGCTCATTCTGACAGCGCCCCAAAGGAAAGGACACTTTTATGACTCTCTGCTTTTTGGACCACAGAACTTCAGTGGACTGGTATCCAAAGACCTGATTATTGAACTTTTGGAGCTTCAAACTCGAATCAGGGTAAGCCCCACAGTTTCACATCTAAATGACAATTTGTATAACCCCCCTCCCTTTAACTGTATATTTCTTTTATAGGATATTGAGTTTTTCTCAGAGGATCTAAACCGTACTGCAAATTTGAAGGATGTGTGTTTCGCTCCACTGAACCCATCCGATCCCAAGCTTACAGACTGTGCCGTGAATAGTTTACCACAGTATTTCCAGAACAGTTTAGGGAACATCAATGCCAAGGTGAACATGACCGAGCTGGGTGTGACTAAAGAGGTGGACTGGAGGGACCATTTAATATACTGTGTCAAGTAAGAGTCCATCAAAACCATAGTTAAACCAACAAAATTATTGAGTACATAAAAATCTTACTGATGTCTATTCAAGCTCCCCGTTGTCCTTCAAAGACATCACTGATTTGGGCATGAGCTGCATGGCTGACTACGGAGCTCCAGTTTTCCCATTTTTGGCTGTAGGAGGCTATAATAGTGAGTAGGCAATCTATATAGTTTAGGAGTTTAATCAGTAAAGACAGGTCATTCATAATTTGGTCTTGATTTTGCAGATGATGACTACACCAATGCAGAAGCCTTCATCCTGACGTTTTCGCTCAACAACTTTCCCCGTACTGACCCCAGGTTCAAAGTGGCAATGCAATGGGAAAAAGAGTTCCTTAAAATAGTCCAAGAGTACCAGAAAAACCCCTCAAATAACTTCACTTTTGCATACATGGCAGAGGTACATCACCACATTGTTCATCCTCACAATTTTTTTTCACAATATTGAGTTACATTTTGGCACATAGATTGTTTTGTCTGTACCATTTTTCTTTTCTGCAGAGGTCTCTAGAGGATGAAATTAATCGAACAACATCAGAAGATATCCCCATCTTTATGATCAGTTATGCTGTGATTTTCCTTTACATTGCGGTAGCTTTGGGAGAGTACTCTTCGTGCAAACGCTTATTGGTAAGAAATTGAGATTGGCAAAAATATGAATTCATTCAAAAGTGAGCCCTTTTCTAAGGACACAACCCCATTAACTCAAGCTGTATAGTTTTAGTTATACACACTTTTGTGATAAGAGGAAACAAAGAAGGTAACATAGATAAAACCTGTACGTATCACTTAGTAGATAAGGAGAAGCTAGAGGTGCATGCCTTTGTCAGCAGTCTTTATCTCAACAGTGGGGCACTTATGTACAGTATAAGGCTTGCAACATGCTGTATCATTGTAGTTGAAAAATGTATGGTAAAGAGTTCATTGTATCTTATCTTTGTGTATCTTATATCATTGTATCTTTTTTCTCCTCAAGGTGGACTCCAAGTTCCTGGTGGGCTTGGGTGGGATCCTGGTGGTTGGCTGCTCCGTCCTGGCATCAATGGGCTTCTACTCATGGATAGGTATCCCATCATCACTGGTCATTCTGCAGGTGGTGCCCTTCCTGGTGCTTGCTGTTGGGGCAGATAACATCTTTATCTTTGTTTTGGAGTATCAGGTTTGTTTTTGACAAGAAGACAATAAGGTGATTTTTTGAAATATTAATCATATATATGTGTCACAGAGAGATGTACGGCAGCCTGATGAGAAGAGAGAGGAGCAGATTGGCCGTGTTTTAGGAAATGTTGCTCCCAGCATGCTCCTCTGCAGTCTATCAGAGTCTGTCTGCTTTTTTCTGGGTAAGAAATAGCTCAAAAGTACAAACCAACAATATTGTTTCACTGAATGAAATTGATGTTATAGTAAATGCTTGAGAACCATGCAAAATAAAGTAAAGTAAGTAGTAAAGTAGTAAATGTAACTATAGGGGGAAAAAATTGTGGTAAGCAACCTTTATAGCCACAGGTGCCTTTGGGCAGTCAGATTGCTGTAGCATGCCAACAGTTTTTCAACCACCACAAAAAGAATAAGCTGTATCACACACAGTTAAAATATAAAAAATGAGTTAATGCCAGTACTTTGTCTTTCTACCTCTAGGGGCCCTGTCCACTATGCCAGCAGTCAAATCCTTCGCTCTATACGCTGCTCTGGCTGTGCTCATGGACTTTGTGCTCCAGATGACAGCCTTTGTTGCACTGCTGTCCCTCGATGCCCGGCGCCAGGACCGAAACCGCTGTGAGCTGCTATGCTGTGTAACAGTGTCAACACAGCATCCCCGCAAGCCTAATGAGGGCATCCTGCTCCCCTTCATGAGAAAATACTACGCCCCTGTTCTGCTGCACCGGTACACCAGAGTCATTGTGGTAAAGCATCTCCATGAATTACAGATTTAACAACTGCAATTTCACATTTAAGTGATAAATGACCTCAACACCTTTGTGCCATTTGCAGATGCTGCTGTTCATCTTTATGCTTTGTGCTTCCTTGTTCCTTATGTTTAATGTGACTGTTGGTCTCGATCAAGAGCTGGCTATGCCTCAAGTTAGTACATACTCACCATACCATACCTGAATAGACAATTGAAACAGTGTATTCATTGTCATAATTGAGAGTTAACATGATGGTTTGTTTCATTTACAGGGCTCATACATGTTGACATATTTCCAATATTTGTACAAATACTTTGAAGTGGGTGTACCTGTGTATTTTGTTACAAAAAGGGGCTTTAACTTCACCACAGAAGCGGGCATGAATGCTGTCTGCTCCAGTGTGGGCTGTGATCAGTTTTCTTTAACACAAAAAATCCAATATGCTGCAAACCACCCTGAACTGTGAGTCACAAGTTTTGTTATTTGTTTAAATAGACAAATGTATTTTTTATATTGCTAATGCTATGAAGAAGAGTGCAGCCTTTGTCCTTGGCATTATAATTACACTCGACACTGTGACACGTCCTTGAACTGATATCACAGTAACAACCTCTTACACAGTGCTTTCCAGACACCAGTTAATAATAAACCTACCTGGACAGCACTCACCAAATAACCTGACAAAGAAAGGATCTAGGTCTAAGTTTAGTGATAAAGTGATGTAAAATGACATTACATTTTTTATTTCAAGGTGAATTATCTATCAGTCCAGTGAATGAAGAATGTATCCTTACTGCCTGGTTGTTGATAAAACTGGCATCATAT
>JAVQKC010187993.1:0-14467 GCA_036025475.1 Philypnodon macrostomus | reverse complement strand
TTTTGAGTTATCGCGTTCACAGCTAGGATCTGCGGACGCGGACGCGGACGCGGACGCGGACGAACACCGACGTGATTCCATAATATCGGCGACACGCTGTTTTCGCCGATATAATGATTACCTTTAGTGTTTGTGCTGCATCACAAAATGCAAAGTGAGCAAGAAGTAGCTGACATAAGCCCATTGCCTTGGCTTCTAGTTGGTAACCATTGCTGGTTTAACCTAATCTCAACACCACTGACTCTCAGAAAGATGTGAGCAGCCAGCAACCACTGAGGAAATGGTGGGAAGAACCTAGATGTCCTTCAAAACATATATAGTGGCGTCACAACTTCTGAAAGTTCACTTAGCATTTTGTAAACTGCATTTTTTCAATTCTGCCTAAAACATTTACATAGTGCTACTGTTTATTTTGGCACTCACCACAATAGGCAGGCCAATGTCGGGCCACAGGAGGTCTTCTGAAGGAGGCTTGGGCGAGTTCCACACAACCACTACTTTGTTTAGATAAGGAAGTCCATTGAGCCTCTCCAGTGAGTTCATAAGCACCTCTTCTCTCTCATACGTCAACATCACCACTGTGAACTGTTCCCGCGGCATGTTCCCTCCAAGAGCGGCCTGAAACTCCTTCCCTGATCCTCCTGTCCCACCACCGATAGGTCTAAAGCCTGTGCCAGAACCCAAAAACTTAGCTTCTGAAGGTAGCACGGGGTCTAGAGGTGTGTGGGGGAACAAATGGAAAGGTCCAGGGGCGCGGTTCCATGCCCTGTAGGTATCCGAAGCCGTGTATGTGAAGTTACGGAGAAATCTTGGAGAGGCATAAGGGGGCTCGGTCTCAACGGGTCCCAAATCCAGGTCACCATTGTCGGCCAGGTTGGCGTCAGTCCCGGCCAGTTTCCCTGCTTTGTGCGGGATCTCTTGAGCAGGCTCCTCTTTGATGGGAGCAGCTGGGATTTGTATGCTGGTTCTAATGCTGGCCAGAATAGTATTTAGGACATTTTCAGAAGTTGAAAAGTATGCTTCCCATAGGAACCTACCTTGGCGCCTCATCGCTAAAAGATCATTGTCTGATAGGCTGCGTAACAGGAAGTGAAGCTCTGTGACCCGAGGTTTGGGGACAATTATGGTTGCTTCACTCCAGCGGATCAAGTGGTGGTAAGGGAGTCGCAAGTGGTCACCAAGAATCACTGGGATGGAGCCGACTTCCAATGCCTCAAAAAGTCGCATCCCACAGCCGGCTGATGCCACCACCTGCCCATCTCCAGGCGCAATCACCAAAGCAAATGTTGAAACTTTAAGTACCTCTAGCCTGTCTTCCCTTGTACCACACAGAGACCATTCGGTAGGCAGACTCGGCTGTGGGCTTTTACAGGTAAATTCCACCAACACCTGGTCTAAGTGGCTGTCCTGAACTGCTTTTAATGTGCCAATAATACGGTCGTCATAATCCGCTGGTGGGTCTCCTTCAATCTCCTCCTCAAAAGACTGTGGAGGTGTCTCTTGCAAACTGCTTCTAAGTGACTCTACCCTCTCCCCCTGAAAAGTGAATAAATACTTCCTCTTTACAGGGACCTGCGGAGGGATTTCTAAAAAGTTTGGTTCAGAAAGGGCGTGGACCAGCGGTGATACGACCAGGTCAAAGCCCTCGCGGTACTGTTGCTCCAGGAAGGTGGACTGGGCCACAGCTGCCCGCCCTGTGCTCACATTGTACAGGAAGTTTTGGGTGGTGGATGTCCGGGAGAAATGCACCAAGATGTGGTTGTGTCCATCATTTCTCCAATAGGGAAGTGCTTTAAGCTGCTTCTCCACCTCTGAGGGAGGGGGTAGTTTTGAGGAGGGGGACTCTTTGAGCTCCCCCACCAGGACTATATACAGACAGGCAATGCTGGGGTTATCGGTCACATAGATGTTGCTCTTAGCAGCTGCTGTAAAAGCCTGTTTAACCAGTGGCTCGATGTAGTCTCCCCACGGATATGAGGCTGTGTCGTAGACGTACACGGGGAAGCCTGATGTGAGGGGACAGCGGGCATAGTCGAAGCATGAGTGCAGCCGACAGGAGCGTGAAGATTTGGGAGGGGGCAGGCCCGGGTCCACCTTGTCTGGGAGCAGTCTGACTGGCAGTGACAGTTTTGGCTGGTTTTGTGCCATCAGTTCTTTGTATGAATGCTCTGTTTGACTGATTACATTCTTGAGTTGCAGCAGATCTTGTTTGGCGCTGTCAATGCTGCGTTTGCACGCCTCGATACGCAGATTTAATCGGGCGATCTCTCCATTCAGCTCCTGTCTCTTAGCCTCCAGCTGCAGCAGCTCCTCACTCACAGACTCTCTGATGCGACACAGGTCCTGTACGTGTTTGGCCTCGCACAGTTCACCTCCGGGACGGGGCCCAAATTTCCTCTGGTTTGGATCCCCAGCTTCATCGATGGTGGTGAGGTAGTAATGGGCTATGAGCGGAAAGAAAACCAGGATGAAGAAGAGCATGAAGCTGAGCCAGGTGAGGCGCACTCGGCGCAGCACCCATGGCTGCCCGAGAGCGCCCCCACCCCCACTGTTACGCTGCATCATTCAATCCCAGGCCCCGTCAACACACTGGTGCTATGGGAATCAGCAGCCATGGTACGACCTTGTCAGAATCAGCGGGACAGACACTAATGTAAGACCAAGTGCAGCTCTGTCCTGCTGTAGCTGCTTCTGAGATGTGTCCTCTTCAAAAGGCTAGGGCATCAGTCTCACCTGTGCACATTATTCTCTGAGGGGTCAAAGTATGCACACACTGAAGCCATTTCTGTTAAAAATGTTGTTCCATTACTATGTGAGGAAAAGGTCCCGCGTGTGGGGAGGTGAACCCCTGGATGGGTGAAGGAGGAAGGGCATGGTGCTCAGGTCAGTGAGAGAGAAGAGGCTGGATTCTGTCCAAGGGGAGCATTTTTTCAAATCAAAAATCCTTCTGAACGTGCGCCTCTGAAGTCTCCTCCACCTCAAACCACGGCCCTGCAAAAGAGAGAAAGAGGCTTATAAATGTCACAGTAATGTATGCAGTATGGCACAAAGACAACTTTTAATACATTCAGATATAAGCTGCAGAGGACTTAGTCATTTACATAAAGAGATTTAAATTAGCATTTTAATAAGGAATCTATAGGAAAAAAACATGTTGGTCATTGAAGTATTCCACTAAGGCACTGGTGTTCAATCTGGGATTATGATCTGTGTTTTTAATCCAAATAATATTGTAACAGTAATAATGAATTCGAAAGCCCTATTCACATACCAAAGTTACAATTACATAGATTCAGACTATAAATGAATACAAGATGCGCTTTGCCTTTGGTAACATAAAGCCTTACAGCTACATCCTGTTTTTCTGACTTGCAGACGTGCCGTTTTTGCCAAGTCTCGTCAGCGCTGCAGAAAACCAGGGAGTATTTTTTTTTCTTTTTTCAATTTTCTCACTTTTCAACTTGCCTCGAAGAAAGGGTGAAATCCAGCCGAGAGCCACCGTGTGCAGCCTTGAACAACAACAGCTCACAAGCAACACTGAATGCACCTCCAGCAAATCTAATCACAAACCTCTGCTGCAGCATCCTGACCTCATCAAACCAACCATCAGAATGAAAACGAAAAGTGATTTAGTATTTCAGAAATTGATGTTATACTAGGATTTTTGCATACAGCCATATAGGGTTTGCAGAGAATGATTTGAATAAGAGAATATCCAGTGGCAGTTCTGTGGCCAAAAATGCCTTGTTGATGCACTGGTTTATGAAAATAAAACATGATGCTGGCGCACTATAGCAGCTAAACACCAAGTACAAGGTCAACCTAATAAAACGGCCTAGTTAGTCTACATTATCTTGCATCTAAAAATGCACATATTTTAAAATGCACTCTAGCAAATCTCATTTCAGACTGCAGCAGCCGGACCTCATCGCAGACTCAAATTACTCAGCATCACAGATAACGGTCCATCAAAAATGTGACACACATCTGCATTAGTCCAGTAGCAGAGGACAAGGTTCAGCTTTCACGGACCAGAGAGTTGACAAATGACTTGTGTTTCATTCAACAGTCACCAAGGCTGCACGAAGACAGGTTTTTACATTTTAGCAGCCTTTGTGCATTGTAAATGATCTTCCATTCATGTTCAAAAGTTTGAATATTTTATAACCCTTGAGGTGCATTTAAAAGCTTATGTTTTGTAAAAGAACATGCTCATGGGCCACAGCCTTTAAAAACACTCTGGGGCATCAATTCACTATATCACAAATGATTTCTACACAAAATATTCTGTTTGAGTATAGTTTCCACTGACAAAGAAACAGACAGCTTGCTTAAAGGGTCCCTAATATGCAAACTCAACTTTTTATAGCTTTAACCATATTATAATGTTTCCACATCTAAACCATACGCAGATGTACATTTAGTTTTATCCAACCATGTTTGAGTAATCCTGTATGCTGAGGCACTCACCATCTCAAGAGCTAAACACACTTTCCATGCAGGTAGGTGAAGAAATCCCACTGTGCTACTACTTTTGATGTTTTTTTAAAAGGAAATGGGCATGGCCAGCAGGGGAATGAGGGCCTTAAAGGGCCGTACACCTTTTTAGCTGAGTCAAAGCAACAAAACAAAGGCATTTGTTTATATTGTAATAAAATAAGTCCACAATCACAAAATAATGTATGACCCCTTTAAATGTCTACACACATAGTCCAGAGGATGTTAAGAGACAGGCCAAGAGCCATATCAAACGCATTACTGAACCCACAGTCGAGACAGTCTGTCTTGATAAAAGTGTGTGGTTCAGAGACTGTCAAAAAAGCACTAAGGAATGTAGGTGCCGTTTCCCTTTGGCAGACATAGTTTCTGTTGTTAAACCAGAAACCATTGACTGTCTTGATAAGAATATTATCACCCGGGCTACTGTTGAATTTAAATCCATTTCATTACAGGCTGGATACGCCGCACTGGAGACCGATACCATCTTAAAAACAAACATGGGGAAATATAAAGCCATCTTTTAGTCTGTCTATGTTGAGATATCTTTTTTAACCGAGGTGCCTCCATGTGACCAGCATTTTATATATATGGAGATTACTGCACCCAATCTCTACTCAGTTTAAAAGCATCTTGCAGCTGCTCTCAAGAACATGTCATGGACAAGGAAGGACAGACTAGAGGAGAGATCAATGATAGAAAAGATTATTCTGCTGGTAAAAATGTGCTTTAATGTGTTTGAGGTCACCGTCTCACTACATTTACTACCCTGATCAGGCATAACATAATAACCAACCATTAGACAGATGAAAAACTCTCATTCTAATATTTTACAATATACATTTACACAAATATATTTAATCAACTATGTCCAAGCATACCCAAATATTGATATGTCATATTGTCAACGCAATGCTAAACGATGCTGTATTTATTAAATTAATGAAAGATTTTACTTACTTTACTTTCCATAGATGTAAGCATTCATTTGATATGCAGCATTTAATTAATTTTCAACAAATCACAGCAGAATATATAATGTGTAACCAATGTTCCACCCCGCTTACAGTGTTTTTTTTACATAAAGTTTGTCTAATGCATGTGCTAATGACTCCGATGCTAACCTTTTTGGTGCAGACACTTTTACACTCAGCAGTAGGTAATGAAGGCATTATCATTGATCCTCAAAGTAAAGTCGTGAGCGATCGATGCTGCTCCGTGGTGTGTTTTCATGCTGAAGACACCACTCACATTAAGCCGACTACTAGTTTAGCACCGGCAAGACTTTCTGCAGATTAGTAAGCCACAACTGAGGAGATTTTGGGGCTGTGTGCATGTCTCTTCATTCCCCACCGAAAAAAAGCTTATAAGCAGCATGTTTTTAGCCTGTGCTTAAGCCTAGAAGCAGCATTTGCAAACATCTGCCTGCCATTTCCACGGTCACACTGGTAGCCGTACCACCATTAATCAAACAGTTGTGATAGTGGCCTCTCGGACAGTCTACACCTCAGGCAAGACACTGAGCGGCGGGTAAGAGGCCATCGTTCAGAAGGGCTTCCGAACAGGGAGTTTTAACAGTACATACATCTCCGTAAATGGCCTCTATGCCACGATCATTGACTTTTTTATTTTGTTACATTCATGCATGTTTGAGCAGCCCGGTATACTGAGGTGCTGAACTTCTCAGGAGCTTAAAAAAAAACACTTTCTAATGAATGTATTGGCTGTAGTAATGAAGTGGGCGTGTCAATGAAGGAATTATTAATTTGAAAAGGAAACACGCAACTCAAGAGAAGACATTGTAAATACATAAGTTCATTTTGTAATGCTTATAAAAAGAGAAATGTCTAAAAGTAACCAGAACTACATCAAAAAGCTTGAAAAAGTAATTATACGGCCCCTATAAGCATATCCTCATGCTCTGAGGTGAACCCAGGTAGCAGTGACTTTTAATTGTATCTGCAGACAGAGTGGGAGTTGAGACATAATCATACTTTGATCACTGTAATCATCTCTGTAAAAGTAAAGAAAGAAAATGATCTGGTCACTAGCACAGTCATACATCAGCCTGCCAGGGGGTTGCATGGTTCATAGGGCCATTATAAGACATTGATAAGATGGAGTTTCTGCTTTCTGCTTAATAATTATAGACTATTGGACTATTAGACTAAAAGCTTGCATATTTTTCTTCTGTACTGATCAGGCATAACATTGCGACCACCTGCCTAGTATAGTGGACTGGGAAGCTGTGTGTTTGAAACCGCTAACGTGCAATGGATGACCATACAAAATATACAATGCTGTTCCATTGTTCTATTGGTTCATAATTTATCAGCTAGCCTTGTGGACATAGCGCAGCATTTTCACAGTTTTCAAAGACGGAGGTAAATAATGCTGTTGGGGAAATGTATATGTGGAAGCAAAGCCTAAAAAAGGACTTTCAAGTAACTAATCTCACTTGTATATACATAATGACATTTTAGGGGCAAGCGTTGCAGTGCTTTTAATCAAGGAGGGCCGCAGTGTTCACAGGAGGAGAGGCAGCTAAAGCGTTGCCAACCTGATGACCTAGATAAAAAATAAAACCTTCATCCACATGGGGAACTGGCAGTGACTT
Source organism: Philypnodon macrostomus (assembly GCA_036025475.1). Lineage (NCBI taxonomy): Eukaryota > Metazoa > Chordata > Actinopteri > Gobiiformes > Eleotridae > Philypnodon > Philypnodon macrostomus. The sequence goes on along the minus strand of JAVQKC010187993.1, from coordinate 7,353 downwards.
GGTCAGCAAATTACAAGTGAACCCTATGACGAACACAGACCACCTCAGTCTTAGCAGAAAAGTACAAGCAGGGAAAACAATGCATTAAAGGGGATACAGAAAATGCAATGTGATATGTTGAGTGTTAATAAGATAATGTAAGTCTGCTTTTTGACACATTTTTTAACTACATTTGATAGTAAATTCAAGCTAAAACTAAACCAGGACTAAACCAGCTCCAAACCAGGATTGAATCTAGACCAAACCAAGACTATATTTGTGTATTAAATTTGAAAGTGTTTTAGTTTTCTCCTGATATCAGTGTTGTGTTTGTTATATTGTGAAGCCCTTTAGAAGACAGTTTTCTGCCTATGCAAAGTAAACTAGGTGAAACTCTGGCTTAAAAGAATCTGATGCTTGTATTGGAACATTTTGCAGTCTTAATACCACACAGGTCTGGACAAAAGGTCTTGAAGTGAATCAGCCAAAAGAATAACAGAGGCAGGTGAGAGGAGCTGAGGGGAGGACATCCAAGTTCAGTCTTTAGGGGCTGGCCTTGTACAAATGTTTGAATAGTCACTGTGCACACTGGCAAAGGTTTGTGAGACTAAAAATGCTGTGTGTTGAGAGAGAAAGCATGTGTTGTACAGATGTATGAGGTTAGAAAACCAGGCAATGGGGGATATTTTGCGATAATATGATAGACAATATATAAAATAATAAAGTTACGTCTTTATTAACCACAGCAGACCATAAAAGTCCAATTTATGAAGAGATACAGTTCCAAAAACTGGAACCAAATCAGGAGGAACTACATTTTTGAACTAACTCGAAACCAGGGCCTTCCAACATTTAACTTATAACCACCTGTTCTGACAATTGTGTGTTAATGTCTGCTGGATGAAGAACTATTGCAATAAATATATATAGATTTATTTTTAGATATAGATATTGTGTTTGCTGATATTGTATGTGGGAAAATAAAATACAGGTTTTACAGGTTAATGGGTTAGATTGCTGCCACTAAAACTTTGTTGATAAGAGAAGGCAGGAGGAACTTGTAAGGGTGTGTGATTGATGTCATATCGTGTAACGGCACTGAAGCCCGTGCCTGCGAGCTGTCTGACCCAGCGTTTGACAGATGAGACGCTGGATTTGAGACCTGGCAGAAAAAATGGCAATGCTTGTATTTTTAATAAGGCTCCTGGTAGCAGCAGCAGCCTCACAAGATGGGTACAGCGAGATATGAAGTATTGATGTTTTAATAGCAGGGAGGCTTTTGTATGACCTTGCATAGTATGGTATGGAATGACAACGAGGCTCAGTGGCACTAGTGAGGACTGTTAAGAAAACCAGTGCAACTCCTCGTAATGGCAAACAGCTATTGCATTTACAGTAGGCTTGCTGGCATGTTCAAGACAAAATAAAATGGCCTCAACAAGTTAAAAGTGTCTGTTATGTATATGGGCAAAAATGCTACAGAGGTCAGAGGTCAGAGAAGAATGGCTCAAAAAAACAAGGTCTACAGATTTCTAAACGCACCAGACCGGACACCAGAAGACCACTTAATTAGGTATGGGCCAATGCCTTGAGCACACATTACTGACGACAATACCCATACATTATCATTGCAGTCTATCTCTTTATAGTTACTCTTACTAATTATTCTGGCTGTATTTCATATGCCCTGTTCTGCAGCACCGACTCCACTGTATCATAAACACAGTTAAAATCAATACAACATTATTTCACAGCCATAAATAATTGTTCTGCACATGTTTTACATTACAGTGGGCGGTTACAGCATCGACTACACTGTCTCATGGATTTACAAGGTTGTACAGTTAAGTGGGAATTTCTCATGCCTCATTAATCTTTGTGTTTTTGTCAGCCATGTTGAAGAAAATTTAGGCCTCACTCCTCATTGCTCCTTCATTTATAAACACAAAAACATGTGTGACAACTATGGAACAATGAGTGATTTTTCAGTATGCCTTTTGACATAAGAACTTTTAACTTGATGAATTCTACATCAATAGAGAAGACCATGACCACAACACTGTTTTATATGGGACTTAACAAATATTAAATCAATGTCGGATGAAGACCATACCATTGCAATACATTTTGTTTCTTGCAATATGAAAATGAAATGGCCGTTGCTGTATTTTTAGAAACATTAAATTGCGTAGCCCTATAGCTTGCAGACCGTGCCTCCTGTAATTAATAGTAATTTGATGAAGGCGATGGAGGTATCGGGGGAAAGATGGAGGCAGCTGCAGTCTGGAGTTGAGGGAGAGGAGCAGCTGTTGAATTTGTGGATCACAGCTCATCTACAGACGCCTCACTGCATCATATTCAAGGAGACTTTTTACTGAAGTGCAGAGCCATAGGGCTAAAGAGGAGTCAGGGACAGAGAGAAAATTTAACTTTAGATAATATATGTGGAACAGGCTGTCAATAGTTGCTTGAATAGTAGTCAGTTTATATTGTTAACAACCTTGGCTATGTATGAATGTGTGATTGGTGTGCCACGTCTCTGTCAGTCTGCCCTAGAGTGTGTGACTGTAGGGCGAATGAATAATGCACTCAATTTATTTATTTTTTATATACTTGTGTAATATGCAGCTATGCCGTCATGTGTTATTATTAATATCTTAATTTAGCCATTTTCTCTTAACAGTCACAGTATCTCAATGTGTAAGAAACATTGGGTCCACAATATTCTTGTTAAAACTATATTAACTTCTATCATTAAAAGTTGCAGAGCCAAACTTTGCACAGAGGTTAACTTTCCCATTCTCCTGCAGGTGCCTCTTTCTGCTGCGTTTCTTCATTACCCGGTAACACTGACAAAATAACAATGAGGCTATTATTGTGATCATCTGGAGAATCAGCGGGACGACCACGAGTAATTATTGCTTGGACCACCTCCTACTCACAAAAACTAATACTAGAGGAGTGAGCGCGGCACACTTTCACAATCCAGGAATACTGAAGCATTTTGCAGATTAGGCAAGATTCCATTTGTTCAAATATGATGGAAATGCATGGTGCACCGGATTGACAAATGGATGGAGGGAGGGAGGAAGAGAGAGAGATAGAATACGTTTGTAATGACAGCTGGGCCTGGGCGCTTTCCAAAGACTAATCTCACACATAAACGAGAAGAATTATCATTTTAAATGTGTGCAGTTTCTCATCAGACAGCCACAGATGATAACTGGAAATATGTTAAATAGTACCAAACTATAATCCCAGTATTTAAAACACTGATATCATAGAAACACTAATATTAGCTCATGAGACAAAAATAGTTTCTCCAATCAGCACGATCATCTATGTCAGGGCTGGGCAACCTTTTTGACTCAAGGGCCACATGGGGTTTAAAAATGTGCCAAGTGGGCCGGCTGATATTGTATTCTTTGTAGACTGCCACCATTTCTTGACAAATGAGACATACAGCCTTCGATCGGACCTCAGTGAAAAAATATGTCGATGTGGAGTTAATTGGTTACTGCAGGTTATAACAACGTGAGTGATACATTGGCAATATTTTATCATTTAAAAAATATGAGAACATGCTTGGCGGGCCGGATTAAAAAGCCCAAAGGGCTGCATGTGGCCCCGGGCCGCAGTTTGCCCACCCCTGATCTATGTTGTCAAAACTTAAAAATTCTGATTCTATGGTTAGCTGTTCCAAAGAATTAGGAACCGGAGTATATTAAATGGTGGGTCAGGTACAAAAAGCTGAATATGGGAAGATTAATATGATTTCAAATTTCAACTTATTGAAAGCTTACATGAAGTTTCAGATTTCAAAATACATGCCCCGTAAAATCAGAAAAACCCTGGCCTCAATGACTGTAGTTTGTATATATAAAAATAATAGTAATAGCCACCCATAACACGTGCCATGTTCTATTAGTCATTTATACAATATTTCAGTAGTTCACAAACCAAGCAGGGATCACTAATTACTTAGTCTCGACTTGCCAGTATCTGTCCCCAGTCTGTTTACTCAGCCTCAGTGAGTGATAAACAAAAAGCATGACACTGTCTTTTCAGCTCGTGGCAATCTGTCATCAAATCTCCTGCTGTAAAAACTGCTTTGGCACAGGCAAAGGGCGAAGTGAGGACGGCAAAAAGGAGAGACTTTCAGTGAGATGGTGAGAAGTGATGAAGTGGCAGCTAAATGGAGAAAGTACAAATAAGGGCAGTGCAAAAAACTCACAAAGTTAGCATTATTATAATAACGCTAAATATAACCACAAGAAACTGAATGCATCACAATAATGTTATGTATCGATTTAAAGTAGCAGTTTACTCCAGGTTGAATCCGAGGTTTAGTTTTGGTTTTAGCCTTTATTAAGTCCCTGTTGAGTCCTAGTATATGCCTGGGTTTAGTCCTGAAATTGAACTTTAGTTGTAATGTTATGGTTGTCATTATAGTCTTCAACCAGAGGTTTAAACTTAAAGGTGAAATAATATTAAAAAGGCCTGATCTAGTCCTCAGTTCTCAGGTTACTCTTGGTTTGGTCCTGGTTTATTTAGCTTTACTAGTTACTATAGTAAACCCAGAGCCTTACGTTGAAGTAACCATAGAAAAAGCATATCCAAAGATCCCCAGTCATAGCTACGTTTCTAATATCTAAGCCTTGTTCATATCAGATCACAGGGTTAACTAAAAAGCTCTTTTAAAAGCTGACTTTTTAATTTGCTACTGTCTGTGCTCTTCCCACTGCAGACAAGGACAAAACTATAATTGTGTGGGATGTTTTCCAAAAAGCAAAGCCAGTTGTAAAGAATGTCTTTGGGACTGGAACTAAAAAGGGACACTTTTGTAAAAAGCTGCCATGTTGTGTTTTATCACTTCCTGTAATTACTCCTTTATGTGCTACAATCTCCGTCTAGGATTTAGAGCATTTAACGGTTTACTGCAGGTGAAAATAAACATGACACGTCTGCATCGTGACTGACTTTTGGAGGATTTATAGTAGATTCATTTCAATACATTTCCGTGTTTTCCTTGGAAATTCTTGACAAAAATGGCCTAAAAACACCTCTGTTCATCCTGAGTGCATATTGTTCTGTTTGTTGGCACAATATGGAGAAAAAAAAAAAACTGTACGGCCCCTTTAGCACACCAAACATTAAGTTGTGTGTTTTTTTTCACATTGGCACATTTCTGTCTTCTCTCACATCCCAAACAAGCCATTGTGATTGGTCATGTCTACTAACTTCATATATTGGCCCCTTCATCATGTAGAACAGAGTTAACCACAGACACTGTTTTGGGAGTGCACTTTTAATCAACACTAGTCTTAACTGTGTCAAGTCCCTGTCCCATGTGACACCATCAAACTGGTTGTCACTGGAAATGTCTGCGCGTTAGTGCCTCCAATTGGTATTTGACCCATTCATTACCAAAAATCAAATTACAGGCCGCCACATGGTACTCATTTCAACTGGAGCGTGTAGAATTGCTTTAGCTGGAGATGAAAGGGAAGTCTATAAGAAGTTTTAAAATGGCTTCAAATAAAGTGTCTACTCTCACCCTGACATGTCTTTGGCTTCAAGTGTCTGTGGCTACGCTGTGGCTTCAAATCACACAGGTACCATAATAATACCCATTTATATATTTCACACTCCAAATCTTTATGGTCTAAAAGTAATGATAGCACTTATATTTATACTGCCTGGTAAAGCCGCTCTTTAGGCTCACCACAGATTGTCAGATATATTTTATAAGGACACATTAATTCTAGACTTTGTAGTAGGTCCTCTCAAGTTGCCCAAAGGCAGTAATTAAGTAAGTAAAGTGCAGTGGTTCAATGCTATGCCCAGTCTTGTAGCGCTCAAGTTTTTAAGGTGAACATGACCACTTCTTAATTAAAAACACATTCTACTCTGGTTAATGAGTTGTTATTGAAGAAGCACACTAATAACTGAATTAACTTCTTCTATGGTCACCATTTCTATAATTGTGAGAATACAGCCAGATGAACTAAAGAAGAGTTACACCTCATTTAAAGCTTGTTGTGAAAAAAGGAATTCTTAAACAGAATGTTTGTACAATCTAAATCTAAATAGCAAACCTTTAAAAGGGGTACTATGCAACTGGTCCCATGTCTCCTTCACAGAGTGCCCCCTTACAGTTTCAGAGACTAGCACTGTCCACAGAATAAACACAAACAATATAGACTTTATATATAGACTCTAGACGACCATAAAGCTACTGTTCAACACAAAAACACCAGGTCTGCTCTGTTTGGCCTCTTTATTTCTTGGAGCTCTCTCTGTAAAAGCCTGTTTAAAATCAATTTGTGTTTTTGGCGAGACCTGTGACATTCATCCTAGCCAGGAAGCTTCATTCACCCCACTACAACTCATTTAGGATCAAATTTTGTTAAGGTCAAAGTTACATAGTGCCCCTTTAAAATACAGTTAACTAGAATATACAAGTTGGTTTTTATGTAGAGGTTGCAAATCATTTCACACAACAACCCCAACTCTATTACTATCTAAATTATGCACACCAAACAGTTCTGTATGGAAACAAGGTCTACTCATTAATTAAGAACAGAGATTTTTTTTTTACCATTTAGCAAATTAAAATGTCAAGGAACACCACAGCTTGCTTCAGTGAACAAACATACCGAACGACTTCTACCATTTTGAACTACAATACTTTTCCCCAAGCAGCAAGAAAGAAAAATGGGGACGGTGCACGGGTTTCTATGCCAGAAGATGTTTTTAAATGATTGAGTTTGCTGTGGCGTGGGCTCATATGTTAAAGAAACTATTTTGTCCTGGAATATGGCAGTATCTCTGGTGAAAGTGACTGTCCCAGGGCATTGTGTCTACCTGATCCATGTTTTATGATTTAAGAGACTAGACAGGGAAAAGCACAAGTGACAAGTCATACTGGCCACTTTATTAGACAGACCCATTTACCCACTTTTGCAATAAAAAACTAAAAGAAACTAAGCTCATCACATTGGATCAAGCAAAAGGATTTGGATCATCTACTGAGATTTTCATAAACAACCATTTCTAGGGTTTACAGAGAATGTTAGAAATAGATACAATATTCAATGAGCGGTGGTTCTGTGGGCAACCTTGATGATGCCAGATGTGGAGCGCACAAGATCACCAAACAAAACATGAAGCTTGGTTGGCTACAGCAGCAGAACAGAGTGCAACTTTATTAGGTACCGGGTCTACCTAATAAAGTGGCCAATGTGGAGCCTACCTGTAACAAACAGCCTGTTTGTTACAGACATTATAAGACATTAGAGCCTCTAATGGTTCGCTCGAACATTTGGGAGTGTGTGTACTTACCTTGTCCATGGGTGCGGGTCCGTTACCTAA
>JAVQKC010187968.1:0-22780 GCA_036025475.1 Philypnodon macrostomus | reverse complement strand
AGGTAACGGACCCGCACCCATGGACAAGGTAAGTACACACACTCCCAAATGTTCGAGCGAACCATTAGAGGCTCTAATGTCTTATAATGTCTGTAACAAACAGGCTGTTTGTTACAATAATCCATGCTCTTCCATCTTCTCTAAAATTCAATTATTCATTATGAAGTGAATGTAGGCTCTAGGTCTGGATTGGCAAAATGTGCTTTAGTCAGAGCTATTAAAAACACATCACATACAGAAGATGTCACAGTGGCAGCTCCATACGCCGCCTGTAAAAACAACGCCCCAACCCGACTCCCACTCAAAGCAACTGTCAAATTTGCTCAATTCATCTTAAGGGGAAAATGTATGCACTCCCAAATTGAGTAAGACAAGTAATGTCTTCAAAACGCTCAAATTAATGTGTGCATACTTTCTGGCTACTTCTTATGCAAACTTTTACCAACTTAGCACCTTGCAAATAACACATTTTGGCCCCTAAGCAAAACTGCAGGACTGTTTTGATTAGCATAAGCACAGTCGCTGCTAAATGAAGTTTGACAGTACATTTAGCCCAATGCTTAGCTGCAGTAGAAGAGGGAGTAGGGGCCCGATTTAGAGGCATAGCATTGGCTCATCGCTCATGAAAGATTAATTCATTGCAAAATGTGGATTATTTAAATTTGGTTGAAATGTGTGCGGCAGTTTACTGGGACTCGTTTGTTCAGCATGTTATTTGTGTTCAGCCCCAAAAAAGTAGCCTGATTTAAAATATTGACATAGGTATTTGTTCTTTTATTTGAGGCTCTTCAATATTATCATAAAATATAAATTAGTAATGGGAGTTAACAGTTAGTTTACATCCACTTGTCAATATTGATGTACTGTCTATTGATACTCCCGGCTTAAACAACAGCAGTTATAAATTTCTGATGATACACTACATTTATTGGTGCTGTAGGACATTTTTTTATATAATATTAGCATGAAAAGCTGTTGTTGAGAAAGAAATATATAGACAATTTTGAATAACTTTTAATAGATTTTTGTCTGCTACTACAGAGATATCTCCGGTATTCTGGTGCAAATGAGATGAGCGATTACATAACCCATGTTTTTGTGTGGCTGCTCATCAAAACAGTAGCAGTGAAAACCTGTTTTTTTTGTCTGAGATCTGTTTGCCTTCATGACAGTGCCAATGGTGAGATCTGAAGGTGTGAAAGCTTTGTGCTAAAAATAATGAAAGGTATCGTTTCACTTTTAGACAAGCCAGGAACAACTATACTGATCAAAATAATACTAGACTTGTCAACATTGGTAGGTTTAAACTGTTAATAGGTAAAAGTGACATGTGGGCCTTTATCTGTTTTCATATTTTGATCATATTTTCTAGTCTGACCAGTGACAGTCAAAATGATAAACTTCCTCTTGGTGTATTTCAGTAGAAAAAGTAAATATCACATAAAGCCTGCCCCATTTTCGACATACAGTGACTGGTCTAAGGGGATATCCAGTGTGAAGGTCAGGTTATTGATTCAAATGTATACAATATGTTGGCCTGCTAATTTGTTGTTGATGACTTAATTAAAGCAACATATTACTTTTTTTTTTACCTCAAATTTGAATTCTAACACATAAATGTCTTTGCAACCAGAGGGTCGCCGGTTCGAGTCCCCGCCCGAGTGTATACTGTGTTCCTGGGGCAAGGCACTTAACCCACATTGCCTACGAATGAATGTGGTTGTGTGATTGTGTGGTGGTCGGAGGGGCCATAGGCGCAGACCTCTGTTAGTGTGCCCCAGGGCAGCTGTGGCTACACAAGTAGTTTACCACCACTGGTTGTGACTGAGGAGTGAATGAATAATGCAATTGTGAAGGGTCTTTGAGTGTTGAGAAAAGCACTATATAAAACAATGTATTATAATTTATTATTAGTATTAGTATTATTAGTATTATTATTGTTGTTGTTTTTATTATTATTATTGTTGTTGTTGTTTTTGTTGTTTTTATTCTTCTTATTATTATTATTATTATTGTTATTGTTATACTGTTCAATGTGTACTTTCAAGATGAAAATCCAAACCTATAGAAGTTCTGACTTACATAGGCTTGATATTGTTTGTCTAAAAACGACAAACATAGGCCAGAATTTAGTGCACACTATAAAATAATGATCAATGTCATGGCCCCCATTGCTTTTTGTCAAAACTACATCTGTCTCATCCACATCTGTTAGGTACAGCCCGGCACTTCCTCCTGTTTTCGGAGTACAGTCCACATGCAGCAGTGTGCCCCTGTGACATAATCGCTTCAAGTATTGAGTGCTATTTCAGTAACTTGTCCCAACACAAAAGATCAGGCCTGGGCAGTGGGGGGCACAGCATTACGGCACAAAGTAATAGACATACAAGCTCTGAATTTCAAACATTTGTGAGTCTCAGCGTCTCTCCTCATCCTGCCTGGGAAGCATTTTCTCCGAGCCTTGGGGGGGGATAGCCATTCCAGCATGTCTCTTCAGCCGTCTGCTCTCTCTAGAATTGCACTTCAGTTGTTTTAATAAATACATTAGGGTTGGAGCCCATACTACAGCTGGTATGGCTCTTCTAATGCGTTAAAATGAAATTGCAGTGGTGCCAGTAAACACTTAAATAGTGCATCGAGGTATAGAGGGAAAATGCAATTACGTTAAATTGGTAATCACTGGATATCTCATTACATCAAGGACTGCAGATTTCTGAACGCAGATGTGAAGACTACAGCAGCAGAAGACCACACTGGGTTACAGTTTATTTTGTATAGGATCCACCTAATAAAGTGGCCAGTGCTGTGAAACAATATGCAATGGTAGAAATGATTGTATTTCCCTCAATATTGTGGTTCATGAAGAGTTGAAAATCTGATGGGGTTTATTCCACCCCACACATTTTATGCTAAATATTATGCTCCAGGTTCTTTCTGGGTGGTATGACAAGTTTGTTTTTTCTCTTACTGTCAAAGCTTGTTCTGTCAATATCCTCAGCTGAGAAAAAAAAAACCCGATTTCCTTCAGTAAAAGACAGCATTATCTTATTTGGTTTTTGCTACTAACATTACATATGCCAATCAAATCGGCTAAGGACATGTTTGCAAATTGTGTTATTAGCATATATATATATATATATTTAGTTTTTCATCTATAAATGGCATTGATTCTGGAGTTGGCTTGAAAACAAACTAATCTCAGAGCTTGATTGGGCTAATTAGCTTAATAACGCCATATAAGGACATTTAGAGTTAGAAATATAGTTTAAATTAGAGTTTCATGAGATTGTTCACTTAGTAATATCATATAATACAAAGTCATTTCTGAGGCAAGTCAAGGCAATCATTTCCAAGCCTCTGGCAAATATAAGTAGGCATTAATTATCCAACACAGCCCTGATTAAATAACTATTGCCACTCTGAACCACATTTTTCATTAAGACAAAGATATAGATTTTTGGCTTTGACCATGTGACCCCTTTACAATAGGTCGGTAAATCATTTTGTCTTTTGAAGGTTTTGGGTTTAAGACAGATTACCCATTTGCTATAGGATCTTTAATATAAAATGTACCACAGCAAACATGTTAGAACTGTAATCTGACATGCATCCCACATTTGAAAACCCAATTAAACAATTTGTTTGTGAACATTTTTGAAGTAGTTCAATTGTTAATTGTGATCGAATTTTTTACCATGTCGCATTGTCCTTGCGGTCCAGACACGCTGAACACCTGCAGGTAGTGACCCCGTTTGCAGGTGAAGTTCAGAAGGGACATGTGGACAGGTTTTCGAGCTGAAGTTTGTCGGGGACAGCAGCTGGCCACTGTTGGATCTCTGCACCTACAGTCTCTACCACCCAGCTCCTTCTCTGGGATTAGGGCTGTGCTGTCCATCTGTTGGGCGTCGGCTTACATTTAAGCCCTGCCATTTCGCCGGCCCGATCCCACCAGGCAGGCTTAGCTTCTCAATGACAGAGGGGTAACCTTTCTCTTGGAAATTCAGCATGGCAACATTATAGCGGTGTGAAAGTGATCTTACTCAGGGAGCTAAAGGTCAGACGTTCCAGGTTAGAATGGATTTACCCCAAAGTGTGGCTTTTAGGGGAATTGGAAACAAAGACAAAAGGGTGAGAGATGAGGGGAAATCTATCTCGTATTACCTAGTGGATTTTTTCAAACATAGAATAGCTCTAAAAAATCTGCTTTTTGGATCTATAGTGCAACTTAAAGGCTCATGATATAGCTGCCTTTCCAGAATGTCTATTAACTATTGCATCTTTGTATTTTGTATTCTCTGCTTTTTTAATAACGTCAAATACAATTATAAATATTGTGTCTCCAGTAGTACATAGCGTTAGCTGTCTGTATCGCTGACCATTCAGGACTATCTATAGAACTGATGAAGCACTCAATAGAAGAAAAGGATTTGCAAGCTTATAACGCTTTGTGCTGCAGATAACTTCAGCATCATCTCAGGGCTTTCCCTCAGTCTTACATGTATTTAAGGACAGCATTTATCGAGGGGCTCAGGACTAATGTCTGCAGACAGGGAAACCAAGGCTTACGGTGATGCTCTTAACAATAGACAAGTCTAATTACAGGTGAATGGTCTCACTGTGGGCAGACTACAGGCGACTGACAGCCCTCATTAGATGCAGTTAGAACCTGGACGTTTTTGCTTGTCATGGTCAAAGTTAAGTTCCCAGTCTAATCTATTCAGTAAATCCAGTTTATTTACTGATTATTCGGAAAGACTGAAACACTGAATAATAGCATTGGAAAATGTGGATTTCTTCAGCACATTTCTACAGCACATGTAGTCAAAGCTGTTCTGGGGCAGACTGTTAGACCTCGCTATTAGCCTTTCCAAGCACCACCAGACTTGACAATCACACAAACACACTCATATACAGAAACTAGAGAAAGTGTCTTGCCCAAGGACACAACAGCAGAGGCAATTTGGTTTGGAGTTTGTTGATTTTGTGTACTAGATCTAGAACTAGATGTACGACAATGCAAGCCTCTTACTAATTACAGCAATCAAAAACATGCATCCATTTCATGAAGTATTAATGTACCACTTGAATTACTTTACCTGCCCCTATAGACTACATTGAAATGTGTTATCACATGCATACATAGAGCCTTATCATCAAACCACTAGTGTCAAATTAAACTCTTAACCTTTTCAAACAGGTAATGCCATTGTATAGTGTGGAATGAGACACATGGGATCTCTGTCCATTGTCCATTTAATTACAGCCATAAATCCAGTGATGAGGAGCGGTCCCTTTGACAGTGATGAAGAGCAGAAGACACCATCAACTTTCTGATATGAGCCTACATCCTTAAGTCTCCAGTTGAGGTTGACACTAAGCCATTAATCTCACTGCTCTACTGTAGGTAATACCGACTTGGGCTGAACAAACCCCAAACAGCTACCACTGTACCACTTCTTTGCTATTCCATGATTTCTGTTAAAACAAATGCACCTTTGACATTTTTGTGGCTGTTTTTAGTCTTTTTTTTACATCTATGGAACTCCTCCTACAATTCTGAAATGGTAGGGGGAGATCTGCCATAATGTACATAAATAATGCAAAGAATACAAGACTATAATAATTCAACTTCAATAAAATGGACCACTGCCTAGACCTAGTAGAGCTGAATCCTTCATACAGTTTAGACCTGGTTTAGTTCGGATTCAGTCTTGGTTTAGATCTGGTATTGTTTTTTTAAATCGTTATTTCATCAGGCAAATTTAATTTTTTTTGCAATGTTGGCCGGAAAGTGCTAGAAAAGGGATAGAGTAGGGTACATTTGTTTACATTAGTTTGGATTTGCATTCATCTATTTAAGGTTTAGGCCTGGTTTTATCTCTATTTAGACCAATTTTAGCCCACTACAATGGAACATGGACCCACCATTCACCAATCTATAGGTACCGGACTCATTTAGAAGAAGAACACTCTCTTACTTGACCACAATTAATGAAACTCTCTGAGAGTATATACTGTTTAGCTGATTGCAATGAAGAAGAGGCACATTCAAGCTGCAGCCTGCAAAGCAATGATAACAACAGATCATTAACAAAGTGTTGTTTTTATCCCAGAAAAGCTCATGTTAATGTGCATTTATTTAAAACTATATAGAATTTCTGGATGATTAGGAACACCTTTCAAATTACTAATTCAATGCAAGGGCTTTTGGTCTCAGTTAGCAAGAGCCTGAGATGGCAGATAGGAGGATTAAGCAATAATGTTTTATCAATAGGTTTCAATGGCAATGTGTTGCTATAGTACACGGGTCCAGCAATACATTTCTATTATACAGTGGGTGAAAACAATGTACTTGGGCATAGTCAAGAACATAACCTGGATAGAGTAGACTGCTCTTGTTTGCCATTGGTCTGAGATTGGTGCTAACAAATTTTGATGTTCTATTTTCATGCATTGGTATCAAAGTCAATCTTGTCCTGTCTCAAAGCGCTCACAACGCGCTAAGCACTGAAGTGCCTGAGTTCATGACTGTTCTGATGTCTTTAATCTGACAATTGGGACAGTGTGAACTTCACTCCTCTCTGGTATTTTCGCTATGATGATAAAAGGCACAACGGATGTTAGATTTATTAAGTCAACAAAGAGCTGAAATTGTCAGACTGGTCTATTACCTGCACAATGGAGATGTTGCTTCATAACTTCCTCTATAGGTAGTTCCATTCATCCAGCTTCCGGTCATTCCTTTTAGAGCATTGCAGGTGGTTGGAGCCAGTAACTATGGGTCTTAGGCGGGGCACACCATGGACAATGACACAACAAACATTCACTCTCACATTCGTTCACTAAATCTCCAGTTTGTCTTGCCTCAATTCTTTGGACAGAAAGAATCCATAGTTTTACAGGGAGGACATGAGGACTTCACGGAGAGTTGATCACTTGCAAATTAAGCCTCCCACAAGACAGAATCATTAACCACTCTGCCACTGTGCACCCCATGAATTATAATTTTAAATTCAACCCAGAAGCCGAGACATGCATTGTATATTGCACATTAAAGTGTGAGATTTCATGGACACATAAAGCATTACCATCTAGCCTGTGTTATATGGTTAAATTGACTCGGTTGATACCAAGGGAAGGAATGGTTGGATCAAGCAAAGCCCAATGTATCCTCTCTTATATCAAAATCAATTGGTTTCACTTTTTTCTCATAAAATCTTCTCTGACCTTTGACTCTTATCTGGGATGAAATACAATTTCACGGCTCTCCTTCATACCCCCATCTGTGGTGGATTACTTGAATGATGCAATCTTCTACCGGTTTAGTGTTAAAAGAAAATGATCAATTGTTACCACACCAGTGCAGTATGTTTCTCCCCAAAACAACGCGTTACATGAATCTGCTGCAGCCAAAAGGAGCCATTTTGAAACTAGGACAAAATGTGACTACTCCACAATTGACAGTTATGGGGCAGAGATATTGCATAATGCAGGCAAACTGTTGAGGATTGTCAAAGCGGCGAAAGCACATAATTCATTTGTTTTGTATCCAATTTTATTCCTGATTTAGACCTAATTTGTCTCTGGTTTAAATTGGGTTTAATACTGATTTATTTTTTGTCCAGCTTTCCTCTTATTTTGTCTTGATGTGTGGACCACTACTTAGACCTGGTTTTGTTGTGGTTTAGACCTAGTTTAATCTTGTTCAATATTTGTTCAAGCCTTGATTAGTCTTGATTGAGCCAACCAAGTTTAGTTCTGTTGGAATCTTTCGCCCAATTGGAAAGCAGGAAAACATGTGTGGATCGCCAAAGTAGGGACTTTGAAATTTGAAGAATATCGTGCTTTGTTTCATACCACTATAAAATCCTGGTTTAGACAGGAGTTAATTGATCAAAATCTTAATTTCATTCCATTGTTTGCATGATTCGAACCTGGTTGAGATCTAGTTTTCATGTGGACTCATGAATTAATTCTGGTTTAGATCTTGTTTATTTCTGTTTATTCTTTTTTTGCCTTGTTTAATAAATACATGTTTTCACTCTAGTTTCTAGTGCTAGTCTTTATTTAGGCTTATTTTAGTCCAATTAAACTGTATTTGAGGATTGTCAAAGCGGCCGTAGCAGGGAATTAAATGTGAAGAATGTACGTTTTGTTTCTTACCCATTCGATTAGCAGCAAACAGCACTTTAACAGAGCACATGAATCCTGCAAATAAGGTGCTTGGGGTCATATTTAATAATTCATAGTTCATTAGTTTATTGGTTTCTTCCTACCCGAACACCTTGAGCATTTAAATATTCAGATCCTCAAATGCAAATCACTGCATAAACGTGGATCACATGTTTGCGCACACTACAGCAGTCTGCCATTCTGCCTCACTGCATATAAATGACTATTCAGTAATGATAAAATTAATGGGTAATTGCTTCATTATAGGAGGGTTGGAAGCATGCTTACAGATGGCTCCGGAGTTAAATATGCTCAGTTTGTTTTGTACCGCAGCCTTGTATTTATCTCCCTGTATCTCCTCTGAGGTACAATCTATATTTTATTGTCAAAGATTGCATGAGAGAAGTGTCAACTATAGCATATACAGCGTGCCAGACACCAGCTCTCTTTGATTGCTTCCTGTAGTGTAGTTATACCTCCTACCATTCTGCTTTCAAACTAACATCACATGATCTCTATGCAGATGTGCAGAAGCTATATGGGAACCAGGGCAGGCCATGGTATATGAGCAAATTTTTGTTTTGTTTGGTTCTGCTTCAGCAAGGGGCCTACATTTGATATGGACCACTGTTTAGTCCAGGTATTAGCCATATTTTGTATCCATATTATGTCAGTTTAGATCTTATTAAGTTGTGATTTAGTCCTTTTGGTAAAGATATGTTTTGATCCTGGTTTAGATCTGATTCATTCCTATTTTGCCCATTTGTAGTGCTTTATATATATTATATTTCCTATTATATTCAATGGGTTAGACCTGAATTATGCTCAATTTAATCCGATCAAATGGTACTCATAAAATATTGGTATTGGTCAGAAAGTATGAATGAATGATCCAACAGCAAGCAGAATAAGGGTGAAAAGCTGCATGTATGTAGATTAAGCAGGATTCTATGCTTTTTGATTTCACCATGGCAGTTTAGAGTTCCAATACTCCTATAAATCTTCATGAGCTTCCTTGAAATCCCTCTGTATGAAAAAGTGAACAATGCAATATTCAAAACTGTCAGCACACTCAATTATGCAGGCACATACCTTATTCCTTGTAACCTCCCACCTCTATTCATCTTGCATCTGTGCCATGAATATTGTATAGAATTTGTACTTACTGTGTGGCTCAGACATTGTGTCACACAGAAAGAGCATCTTTTTCACCTCGTGATTGTAAAACTAGCCAGCTTGCAAGAAAATGGGCAAAGAGGCACTGCAATAGTATTTGAATGAGATTCACAATGCCCGTGGCCCATTCAGTAACATGTGACAGGAATATATTTAACTGAATAATGCAAATGTGAATGTCACAGTGGTGCTGAAATTCTTGCTGTCAGTGTGCTTTTTGATTTGATTTCCATTTGTTAAAAGTAAATGGAATAGTCAATGAGCTTGGATAGTTATTGCAGCTACTGAATATGTGCTTTTATATCTCTGTTATATTTTCATTCTTTTGTGTTCAAAAATCAAAGAGAAAAATATGAGATTTTTTTTTGTTTTTTTTGTTTTGTAAAATAGGCTTGGTTTGTCAGTATAGTTAATGCATTAGAAATATCCATTATACTCACTTACTGATGTTAAAAGTTAGATCTTATAAAGTGGCCCCGGAGTTGTTTTCTGCTGTTCAGTTACTGTTTCCGTTTTTTCATCTCAAGATGCACAAAATTGCTGTCATGTGATTGGCTGATTAGCTATTATGTGATGGAAGATGTGTACCTAATATAGTGGCAAGTGTATGACTCTCAACCATCATTTTCCATTAGAAGTGTTTACAATTGTTCCTCTAGGTTGTTTTAGGTGTGTTTTCTGGAAATGTTCATCTTGGGCTAATGTATTGTTCGGTCTCTGTGTCTCCCCAGGTAACCGATAAGATGGCGGCCAGGGAAGCGACTGGGCACAGCTACCTGGTGGCTTGCTGGCAGCCCATTCTGCTCCTGATGGTTAGCGCCGTGCTGTCTGGATCCGCCACCGGCTGCCCCTCCCGCTGCGAGTGCAATGTTCAAGAGCGATCCGTGATGTGCCACCGAAAAAAGCTCATGACAGTCCCTGAGGGCATCCCTGCAGAAACAAAACTCCTGGATCTCAGCAAGAACCGGATTCGAACCATCAACCCAGATGAATTTGTCAACTTTCTCAACCTTGAACACCTGGAGCTGAGTGAAAACACGATCTCTACCATTGAACCTGGGGCGTTTAATAACTTGTACGGTTTGCGGACATTGGGGCTCCGTAGCAACAAGCTTAAGCTCATTCAACTGGGTGTATTCACAGGCCTAAGTAATCTTACCCAACTGGACATAAGCGAAAATAAGATCGTCATCCTGTTGGACTACATGTTCCAGGATTTGTATAACCTTCGATCCTTGGAGGTGGGCGATAATGACTTGGTTTTCATCTCGCATCGGGCTTTTCATGGTCTAAGCAGCCTTGAACACCTGAGTCTTGAAAAGTGCAACCTGTCGTCTGTCCCGACTGAGGCTTTTACCCACCTCCACAATTTGATAACCCTCCGCCTTCGCCACCTCAACATCAACATTATTCGGGATTACTCATTCAAACGCCTGTATCGGCTCAAAGTTTTGGAAATAGCCAACTGGCCCTATTTGGATACGATGACCCCAAATTGTTTGTATGGATTAAATCTCACCTCTTTGACCATTGCGAGTGCAAACCTGACCACTATTCCCTATGTGGCTTTGAGGCACTTGGTCTATTTGCGTTTTCTCAACCTGTCCTACAACCCAATCCACACTATTGAGGGAAATAAGCTTCATGATCTCCTACGCTTGCAGGAGTTACACTTGGTCGGAGGAAGGCTGGCGATGATTGAACCCTATTCTTTCCGTGGCTTGAACTACCTGAAAATTTTAAATGTGTCTGGGAACTCTCTAAGCACTTTAGAAGAGTCTGCTTTCCATTCAGTCGGCAACCTTGAGACTTTAGCTTTGTACGACAACCCTCTGGCCTGCGATTGCCGACTGTTATGGGTGTTTCGGAGACGCTGGCGACTCAACTTCAACCGGCAGCAGCCTACCTGTGCCTCTCCGGAGTTTGTCCAAGGAAAAGAGTTCAAGGACTTTCCCGACGTTTTGCAACCTAACTACTTTACCTGCCGCAAGTCCAGGATTAGGGATCGCAAACCTCAGCAGAAGTTTGTCGATGAGGGTGCCATTGTGCATTTTGCTTGCCAGGCCGATGGCGATCCCGCCCCCGTGATTATGTGGCTCTCCCCACAGAAGAAGTTTATCACCACAAAGACTATTGGAAGGCTTTCTGTGTTGCCTGATGGTACTCTTGAGGTACGCTATGCCCAAATCCAGGACAATGGCACTTATGTTTGCATAGCTAGCAACGCAGGTGGGAACGACACCTCTCTGGCCCACCTGCACATTCATAGCTACTCACCTGACTGGCCACACCAGCCCAACAAAACATTTGCCTTTATCTCCAACCAACCAGCGGAAACAGGCTCTAACGATACTCGACCCAATGCCCCGTTCCCCTTCGACATAAAGACGTTGATTATTGCGACCACAATGGGGTTTATCTCTTTCCTGGGCGTTGTCTTGTTTTGCCTGGTACTGCTGTTCTTGTGGAGCAGGGGTAAAGGTAACACCAAGCACAATATCGAAATCGAGTATGTTCCAAGGAAATCGGACGCTGGCATGAGCAGCACCACGGTAGACGCTCCTCGCAAGTTCAACATGAAAATGATCTAAAATTGCTGGGTGGAATATACTCGTTTTGGACTTGTCTTATAAGAAGAAAAAAGAAGACTGTCTCTTTTCTCTCACAAACCTGTGGATCCTGGTCTGTTAACATAAAGTAATATGTTTTTTTTCTCCTCCTGACTAAATTGATAGAGCGGACTTGGCTTTCTGAAGCAAGAGGGAACCACAATGCATCTGGCACCACAGAGCATTTCAATTGGCCTGAGATGCCATCCATTCCGAAAGCAGTATCATTAAAATAATCAGTTCAAATTTAAAAATACTGGAAATAAAAACGCTTTAGGCGGATTCATGCGAGGGGCACGTTATAATTTGGCTGTCACTGGTTTGTGTCTGTATTTCATTTCATTTGGGTGGATGTTTTTGTGAGGTTAGGTGTCAAGTTCTAAAAGAGGTTTGTATGGGGTTGATGAGCACATTGATACATGTTGACCCATTTCAAGCACACAATTATCCAAACACATTAGCATCACAATTGCAGTGTGCATTTTATTCCTCTTTGTTTTGTGATGACTGTTCTGTACTTAACGTAATGTTGTTTTACTGCAACTGCAAAGATCATGCCCCAGCAATTAGTATAAATACATGAAATGGCACAGCACATGGGTTCAACAATGGAAATAATGTACTGTTAATGACTCTGTATACATGCCATTATGGGTAACAGACTGTAAGAGAATTCAATTGTTAAATGTTTAGCAGGTTTTTAACTTGTAATGTGTGACCCCTAATCTTCCTGGAAAGGTGCTCTATTATTCACAGCCCAGTATAGGATATCAGTGTGTATTTCACACATACGTTCTTTCCCTATATAACCCAGACAGTGTACGAGCTGAAACGGATTGCTGTGGAAAGAGATGACATATTGCTAATAAGCTAACATTTAGCATTATCGCTACGGTTTAACAGATGTGTTAGCATGACTGATTTGATATATTGAAAGTTATTATCCCAGTAACCATTTTGAAAAGCATTTCCAAATTATTATGTAATGGTATTATGTTGTACTGATGATGCGGACCTAAAGTTATAGTGCTCATGTTTTTATCATATCAAATGTCAAGCTGTAGAATATACCACGGTTGTTGATGTTGTAGCTTAATTTATTTTTTTATTACAATCATTGATTTATTTATGCGGATGCACCCCCGATCAAAGCCATGGATATATTACCTTCCAGGATCATTACTAGGTTTTTTTTTCCACCACCAACAAACGAGCTATGTCTGTCAAGACAAAAAAATAAAAGATGGACTGCCATTTAGTACGCTCCCAGTTGGTCCTGCATACAAATATAAGAGGGTACAGTATATAGCCTTACCTTTCCGACGTACACACTGTGGACAGCTGGGCTTGGCAAACGTGTGTGGATAAAGGCTAAATTATTTATGATGGATGACATTACAGACAGTAATGGGCTGGAAGTATATGGACTTGAATATGCACAGATGGTTTCACCCGTGGAGCAGTCTGAAGCAGCTTTTGGCGTAATCCATTCTGCATAAAGGATAAAAAATACTACATACACACAATGGATGGTGGATCATGGTTGTCCCTCTTGCTGATATGAATGCTCTCTACGTTCAAAGTGTGGCTACTGTAACTTAGCCTTTCCGTTGGCTGAAGTGAACTCTCAAATTTTATGTTTTCTTCTGTTATTTTTTTATTTGTAAACCCTGGACTATATCAACCTTGTAGTCCAAGCCAACTTTTTACAAGAAAAAGATATTAAAAAGAAATCTATGGAAAATACCTTCAAAATTGTTCTGTGCAATAATAATATGCAGATTATTTTTTTTTTTAATTAACAAAATTTTTGTTGATGTTAAATTGTTGAGAATATGGTATGTTGTATTAAACAATCTATGGACTTTTTTAAACACATGCTTGTCCTGTTTTAATTTCATATATATATAATACAGAAATACAAAAAGCCACAATAGTTGGCATGGTGCAGGTTGGGATCATGTCATCAGAATATTCATCAACATGTCTCTCATGCTATTGTCCAGGATGTACACCGCCTAAGGCCCATAGTTACCTCTAATAGGAATAAGCAAAAGGTAATGAATGAGTGTTTTTCCATTAATATTTCAGAACCACACATAGTAACTGACAGTCTAGATCATATATTAGAGGTTCTCTTTATCCATTCTGACAATATACCCTGAAGTGTGCCATACCTACTCAACTGATACTGTCCTACTCCTACAGTCAGTATCCAAACTAAACCCAAACTGAATATTTATATGATCTAAATAATTTTATGTTTGACTTCTTTGAAATTCTCATTAAATAAAGATGTGGTCCGTGAGGTAATTCAGACATCATATGCCTCAGCACTAATGACTTGTTTACGGGGAATTGGCAACTCCTCTCCTCAGTTTCGTGGCTTTTAAACATTAATTAACCGCCATTAGTGAGGGATCACAGACAATATGAAGGCAACAGAATATTTTTAGGATCGCGTCAGGCACAAATGAAAAAGAGAAAATAATCCTGCAGAAGTAAAAGGAAGGGAAAATGATTGTCGAGGGGTTTTTTAATGTCTTTCAAAAATACATGCAACAGGTTCAACTTTGTAACTTAGTGGTTCTCAAACAGTGGTACAGCTAAGTGTCTACAGTATATGGTTAAGATCTGCATATCTGGGTTAGTCATCTGATTTAGACATGGTTAAACTGATTTTGACCTGGTTTAGTCAAGGTTTAGACTTCTGGTAGGCCTGGGTTAGATTTTAGACCTAGTTTATCCCATTATAATTAGTCCTGATTGTGTCCTAGTTTACAGTTGATCCAAATCTAGGTTAGTTCTGGTTAAGTCCTGGGTCTAAATCTGGGTTAGGTTAGGGTTAGATCCTGGTTTAAGTTAGGTAAGTTTAATTTGCCCGAGCACACGCTGTCAGGCCCTCCCGTGGACCCACCACCCGCGGGAGGTACCATGGTGCAATGTGGATCAGGTGGTGGTCGAAGGCAGGAGTTCCCTGCTTAGACTGCTGCCTCCATGACCCGGTTTCAGACAAGCGGAAGAAAATGGATGGATGGAAGTTTAATTTGTAAAACTGTTTTTTTTGTATTTTTTTTTTGCATATACTTGGTGTGAATCATTAGGTTTGGGGAAATGACCAGGGATGCAGAGTGACAGGCTATTTCTTTACCACACCTCACTGCACTGACATTGTACTCATGTCTCAGTCCTCTTTATACGACTTGCCGGTTACGGCCATGGTTTGGGATCCGCTGGGAGTTTTGACGTGCCTTTTATCCCGAAGCTGTATCAAACCCTGCAAATTTATCATCTGCCTTAAAGAACAGACAGGCCGATGGAGGAGCGGAGCTATTCTGGATGCAGGATGCCCACGGGAGTAATGGAGAAGGCCATTGTTTTGAATCCTCAGGTATTAGAGGGGTGCTTAAGATTCTAGGTCAGGAGCAGGAGCTGATGGATCTGACTCTGTATAACACAAAACAGCATGAAAACACATCTCTGGGTGAGTGGAGGTTATCTTCGTCTCCCATAGACATGTAAGTTCAAGTCAAAATTGACACTAAATTAATGTGACAGTGAATGGCTGTCTTTGTCTTAGCCCTGTGACTTACTAGCTATTGTCCAGTGAGTGTACCCCACGAATAGCCCATAGTTGTCGCTTGCATGCCCCAAATTTGTACAGACCATTGTTCCTCATGTCTGCATGTCCATTCTAAGTTGGGTAAATTGGTCAGTCTAAATTGTGAAAAGTGAATCAATGTGAGAGAGAATGGTTCTTGGATAGTGTAATATGTCTCTGTGGGAGCCCTGTGACTGTCATTGTCTAGGGTTTACTCCACCAAAGGAGTCCTAAGGAAGTTTGATTCCTCTAGTCTTCAGAGCGGTGCTTAAGGTTTGCTTAAGGTCAGGAACAGCTAATTTCTCTCCATCATCAAATATGATTTAAAACACACACCTCTGGGTCTTCTTGGTGCTGCACATCCAAGAACGCATAAGTGCTGCTGGAAGCTAAAGAGCAATGATGTCCAAACATTTTATGAGGTTAGTCATATTTTCAAATGGGCTGGGTTCAAGGGCTACCCATCCATTCTGATGTCTTAATTTATATTATGCCAGAAAGTACTGATTATATGGGGTCCCGATATAGATGATCTTCCCGCAGACGGTGGACAAAACGGAAGCGCATTGAGGTGTGTTTATTGCACTAGTTTGCCCGGCGTTGAAGGGGCAGGACCTGGGCTGGCACCAGTCCAAAGAAAGAGACATGGGTGGGTTTGTTCTGAATCAATCAGTTCCACAAAGAGAAGATCAATGAATAGGCCTAATAAAAACAATAATAGCATACAATTATAGGCTACATAATCTATACAATTATAACTTTAATATTATATGAAGTATTTAGTATTTCTGTGACTTTTCCTGTGCAGTTTAAATGCTGTCATATTCTGCCTGGCTGATCCTTAACGAGCGTAAACGAGCTCAGTGGCTTTCCTCCGTGAGGTGCAAAAATCTGCTTCTTTCTCGGATCTTGAGCTGAGTTGTGGATTTGCACAGATATCGGGACAATATCTTTTTAAACTTGGACAGACTCAGGATTATTTCACTCACACACAGCCCAGCTCATCATGAGTTTAAACATTATTTTAAGAGATTCTACATACTGCAGTTCTGGGTGGTCTATTTTGCTAAATTTAATTGTGCTAGCCTATATTTAATTTCACTCAGGACACATAGCCCTTTCTCTGTATCTGTAAATAGACTGTAATGCTGTATAGAGGTGCATCTGCTCAATGTGTTATTATTGAATTGACCGCTCTCAGCTGCTGCTTCTTGAACATGCCCTAGTGCCCACTCCAGACCGCCTCATGTGTAGACCACCATGCCCTGAGGTGATCGCGTTGGTGGAACCAAAGACAGCTGCACTATTTTGCACAAACACAATGCAAGGGAAGTAGATGATTTACTTAGCAAACTGTTTGGAGTTTACTTTTTGCCCAAATACATTTTAGAATAAATAAGCATAAACAGGGCAGGTAAATAAAAAAATAACTGTTAATGGCCAATGTCTCTTTGCATGCAGTAAATTGGTATAATAATGAATAATGAATAATGTACTAATGGTAAATTGACATCATACGAACCACACTGATTTTGCATTGCTCTACACCATGATCTCATCAAACCAGTCTCCCAATCATTACGGAGTTCTTCTAAAGAGACTGTAATTAATTTCCAAATGTAAGTGTGCCGAACATGCATCAAAGGCTGTCTTTGACTGTTATAGAAATGCCATGCACCGGGGGCCCACATGTGAAGCGGTTTCATTAAACGAGTTGATTTATGTTACAAGTGATCCTGCAAAACAGTCACATGCCAGCATTCATATTATGGTTTCAAATTAGTACAATAGTGGTATAACTAGATTTGGCAAGATACTGATATGATATTAAATAAAAAATTTTAATGCTCAAACATCGAGAGGAGCCAGCTGAGGTGGCTCGGGCATCTGTTTCGGATGCCCCCTGGACACCTGTTCCGGGCATGTCCCACCGGGAGGAGACCCCGGGGAAGACCTAGGACACGCTGGAGGGATTATATCTCTCAGCTGGCCTGGGAATGTCTTGGAGTCCCCCTGGAAGAGCTGGAGGAAGTGTCTGGGGAGAGGGAAGGCATCACTGCTTAGACTGCTTCCTCCATGACCCGGCCCCGGATAAGCGGAAGGAGATGGATGGATGATCAAACAGTAATGGAAGCATAAAAACCTTTAAATATGTGTCTATAATGATATCAGTTGTGTTCAAAGTTGAATACAGTATATGGACCCTTCGATAACCATATCAAGATTTAATGAGATGTCTAGTTTTCAAATAACAAACCCATGTGTGTATGCTATGTTTTCATATACACATTGATTTAAACGTCAAATGCTTCAAAGCTTGAAAAGATTCATGGACCTCGCACAATTATAGCACTGGTCTTAGCTGCATTATATTGTTGTTCCTGTCTATTTTGAAAATGGCATATGAAAGTGGAAAACAAAAATAAAAATAACTAAAACGTTATGCTGTGAACTTGACATGGCAGCCGTTGGTAGAAAGCCTGAAATAATCGTGGTTAACCAAATCTCATTTCAGCCCTAAAACATTGTCCATGTTGTACCCTGTCTAGGACCCATCAAAAGGAATGAACCAATTATAAAAGTGATGAATATATATATATATGCTAATATGAAAGATTCAGATTGAAACCAACTTTTCTTCTCTGCTGTAGTGAAGATATTGAACTCAACAGCCAACACAGTGAAAGTGTCTTGTATTATTCTGGTGAAAAGTCCAAATGAAAGCAGCCTTGGCAGTCAGTAACATGCCAGTATCCATGAGCTGGATTCTTCTTCTCCCCATTCTCTGAAACCCGAACATGACATTTTATTTTGTTCCAAACATGTTTCTGGTGAAGGTTAAACTGTTCAGTGGCACCTGAGCTCAGCCGCTATAGTCCAATAAAGGGAAAAAATACATTGTACACATTGCATCACCGTTGTATTGAAGCTGAGGATACTGAGAAACATCCTCAAAAGTTGACAGAATGACACATTTTGACCTGTCTTTTTACTAATGCAATAATATATGAATTATTCCACCATCCACCATCTATAACTCTCTCACTGGACCTTTATGAATTAAAGCTTTCTCAAACGTTAAATATAAATAAGTGTACATAGGCCACCCTTTACACATTGGCATTAGGCTGAAAATATACATCATTAACTTTTCAGGAAAAAGCAATAAGGCATTGAATTCCCTGTTGAACTTCTGGATATATCTACGGTAATTAGCATATGATTTGTGTGGAGCGAGATCTCCCACTGTTTCTATTTGTGTGAGAGCTAATATTTAGAAAAGGCATATTTATTTCATATGTATGTTTAAGTTGAATAGTGCCTAAGACTTTGATCCGGGCGGGTTCAGGGTTTAAGTCTGGTGTATCTCCCAGGAGGAATGTTGCTTTGATATTGCACACAGTTGCACACAGTAAAATTTGTAGTCAAAGAAATCTAGAAAAAAAAATCTAGAAAAAAATCAAGTTACATTAAATAGTATTTTTTCTTAAATTGATTGTATTAGATGTGACAGAAAACAGTGTATAGTTGATGTTCACCAATTACTAAAAATCTGGTCATCTGGACCTTTTTGTTAGTCAATTTTAAAAGCACTTTGAGATTCCCTTGAAATGTAAGTGCATTACAAATATAATGTATTATTATTCCTGTTAGGAGTTGTGAGACTGGGGACTATTCCAGTGTGGAAGTTGACCAAAAAGAGACGAGCGGTAGTATTGGGAGTCTCTGCTTTATTAATGGCGTACTTCCAACAAAAACACAAGCGCCACCACTTCCGCGGTCAGACTGACTTTTAAGTCTTCCCGCGCCACCCAACATCCACTTCCCGTTCCAAACTCCTTCACAATAAGAGACTACATTCTGGTGTGAAATATACATATATAGTGTCCGCCACACCAGCAAATATGGGCCTGAGGTGGGCAATGGTCTTAGTAGGAGGGATGACACTGCTGACAGACTTAGTGACACAAATCCCTCTCATATTATTTTACAAGGAGCAATACTTCGACACCTGAATAATCGAAGCCCATAATCAGTGTACCCTCTGAAACTAATAGAGGAAGTTGCTCAGTGTATTTAAGACATCACAGACTCACAACCTTAAAGTGTTGCTAGGGGCAGTGTCATTTCCTGTTTACAAAATAAAACTGCAATAATTTCTAAAGTTAGGCTAATTTATATGTTGTATTCTTTTATTTTTAAAATCGAAACAACCTTTGAACCCACAAAGATTTGACTGCGTAATCAATAAACACCTCCCTTAGCAGATAGAGCTAGTCTAAATACAGCCACCTGACTCTCTCCACTGCTTCCAAATGCTATTGTTAAACAGTGTTGGCCGGCGAGTGTCTATCAAAATAGTGCCAGGATGGTGTCCAAAAAGGCGATCTGTCGAGGCCCATTTTTTTGCCCGGGACATATGCCACAGTCTGCCTCTCTGTAGGCGACTCAATCTCCCCTCTTTATTTATTCAACAGCCCCATGAAAGAGTCATAAGTTCCCAATTTGAGAATGAAAGCCTCGCATCTGGCTGCCATTATAACTATGTATTTGGCACCTTGCAGATTTACAGAGGACTCAATGATGGTAAACCTGCTGGGTACTGGACCTAAACCAAAATGTCCTCAATTTGAATGAATGTAGTGTTGCCTGGTGCAAAGTCAGCATGTCAGTATGGTATTATTTGCTTTACGTTTCACCCTGGGCAATGGCCAGCTAGTCGCAGGGCTGACAGAGATATGCACAGTCAAAGAACAATTCATATTCACTATTTACTAGGGAAAATTTAGATTCACCAGGCCACATATAATGTATATTATCAAGAACCCAGATTAGAGGAACGGGAGATAAAACAGCATGCACCCATTATTTATTAACTTAGATAGATCTAGTCTTATATTTTGATTACCCATCCACGGACTTCCGCCTACTTCCTTAAGGACGGTAGTTGAAAAAAAAGAGGTAGAAAAATGATATGCCAGATAATAATGCATCAATCTTTCCAGTTAAATAGGTAAATATGTATTCCAGTTAAACTATATGAAATCTTGTTCCACATTCAACTCCCTGGTGTAACTGTAAGTCCTGAATATGCCACACTGTGATAATTGAGAATCTGTTGTTGTCGTTCCCCTTGAGGTATGTAAGCCGGCGCTGTATGATTTGGCTGCTGCCCGTGGTCTCAAGGACAGTGGGCCTCTGAAACATGATGGTACGGCTCAGACAGGTTCCAGGGCGAGATAGACGAGGCGATCAGATGAAAGCCCAGACTCGAGCGTCCATTTGTCAGCATTGTTCCCAGATATGTGCAGGTGAGTGTCGGGGTCATTCATCATTATTTCTCACCATATGCGCGGTCATGGCTGTTGTGTTTGTGGCGGTTTTTCAGCCTGTTATCTGGGTTCATCAAACTGGGCCGGTGAACCACAGCAAACACTGAAATCATCTAGGAACACAAGACGACAGGGCCAATGTTGGGACTGGTCATGTGCAGGCCAACAGTCTTGGGAGTATTGTTTGGTATATTTTATAAATGGAATATTGTAATATTCATTTTTTTTAATTGGATAATTAATGACTAAATTGCACTGCATGTGAGAGTGAAGATCTTTGCGCTGTCCTTTCAGCTGGACAATGGCTAGCATTAAACCAATTGTTTTCAAATAATAATTTATTTAATAGATTTATGTCACCAAATTGAATTTTGATCTTTTTTTTTTCCAACAATAAAAATAGTGCCAATAATACTGATATTAAGCAAGCAGATGACCAATTTTATACCCGTTGCCAGTTCAACCTAATGTTCTAGTGTGATTGTAGGAAATCATGAGAGCCAATTGTTAACAATAAAATGTAAAAAAATAAAAAAATACAATACATACCTTGACTTCTGTTTACCTTTTGTATGGTGGGCACATGGAGAGTGGCTACAATGTCACCATTCTAAAAACATGAGAAAGAAGCACCATTTTACAGTTTTATAACAACCCTATACGGATTTTTCAATTGCTTTTCTCAAGTCCATGGCTGACATGTGTGAAATCATTACAGGACACATCTTATTATTATTGATCAAATGCAGTCTATATTTGACTATTGGGTTAAGCCAAAATCAGATGATCTGGAGCCCTGTGTAAACAAGACACAACAAAGGAGATGTATTGTGTATTCTCTGCTATAGCTCCGCATAAATACTCAGACAATTGGCAACTGCCCAAGCATACACTATACTCTGACAAAATACTACACAAAGACCATTAAGTGTCCTCCACACCTTCAGTGTGTTGATGAATGCTGCTTAGCGGTGTGGCAACATAACAGATTCTAATTGTCCTTTTTGGTGCATCCAAAGTGCTAATGAGCTCATGACGCTAATCATTTGTGACAGACTATAAAGAGACAAACACGATGTTGTTATCCGTCTGCGGCATCGAAACTGTCATTTAAGACGATTACCACACAGGTAACTTTATATGATGTCTATCTGATGCCATGAAATAAACACTAGCTTTTCACACCTGAGAGACCAGAGCCGGGTGGATACAATGCTTCAAGTTCTTTTGTTTGTTTTTGCTCCCAAATGTGTCTTATTTTCCATTTGTTTACCATTGGATTCAAAATACATGCATTGCATCTATTTTCATTTTATATACTTTGAACTGCAATAACCTTACAGAAAATTGCTGTGTATTTTTTTGTCAGTTTGGGTCAAGATAGATAAAATACATCAATTTTGTTTTTCAAAACAAATCTCAACAGCTTTATTAGGTATTTACTTTGAATATACTTATATATAGTGTTAAACAACAAAGGCGTTTAATTCCCAAACCTCTCCTCTGTTACTTAGTTCATTTATCAGCTTATTGATTGACTAAAATCACTGAGCACTTTGGATGCTTGCTTAACTAGTTCCCGTGGGTTTCTCTCTCCCAGAGCAGACAGGATGAACAATAATCAAGTGAGAGGTTGCTGTGATAATGTTTGAGCGTCCTGGCCTTTGATTAACGGTACACTGGTCCATTGGGACTGGGCTCAAACCAGGGACCAGGGATCAAGACCGGAAAACATGTGGAGTTTGAAATAGTGGTTAGTAATTTTTTGTCTGTCAGTAATTATATCGGCGAAAACAGCGTGTCGCCGATATTATGGAATCACGTCGGTGTTCGTCCGCGTCCGCGTCCGCGTCCGCAGATCCTAGCTGTGAACGCGATAACTCAAAAAC
>JAVQKC010187964.1:0-15243 GCA_036025475.1 Philypnodon macrostomus | reverse complement strand
TGTTGAAAATGATCCGGCAATTCGTTTTTGAGTTATCGCGTTCACAGCTAGGATCTGCGGACGCGCACCGACGTGATTCCATAATATCGGCGACACGCTGTTTTCGCCGATATAATGATTGGAAACCTTTAACTTTGAGAGCTAATAGCCTGCACTGATAAGACCTGGACATGACTGTGCTATGGTAAAAGGCCCTGTCACAGTGTGTTATCACGACAGGCCACTCCTAAAGATAATACGTTTGTAATATAATATTTTTCTGTTCTCAAAGCCATCCTGTAACCAATCCTATTAGTCACTTATTCAAGCTTGTCCAAAGAGCCACAGAAGTTTCATACAAATAATCTTCAATAGTAGTATATATTACAATCATTAGGATGTGTTTAAATTTTTTTTTTTTCCTCCAGTTTAAGATTTTTATGCATTTTGAACACAATTAGATTAGATTAGCATTTCACTCTCATGCATGAACTTTAAAAAGCTGCTAAAGAAGAGAATTAGGTGTATGTATCGTTAAGGCCTCCTCTTCCCCTGCTGGGAAGAGTTGGGGCTGGACAGGGCAGGTCATGAAGCCTAATTAGTGCGATGGTTAGCAACACAATTGTTATTGCTAGAGGTTTGTGTTTTCAGGTCATGAGAAGTTCAGCGCAATACAATACAATACAACTCTGGGAAACAACTATATAGTGAAAAGCTCTGAAAGGTCAAGCATAATAGGGCACACGTAATGTCATGTTTTTGCCACTGAGAAAATTTGTGGGGATTATTCTGGTTGTTCCGTGCACATCCCTGGGGTAAACTTATATGACCAATCTTTCACCAAAGACCCCCCCCCCCCCCTTCACATACAAGCCTGAGTCGACCTCTGATCTCTGGCCTTGCATAGTGTCTGAAAAAAGAGTAGAAGTCATATCACGCTTCTTTCAGATAAGCATCTCCATGTTTTACCCCTGGAGAGAAAAAAGGTCTTCCTAATAAGACTCAAAACAAACCCCTGATACTTTTGGTGGTGAGGAAGGAAACTGGATTTTCACATGACAGCTGTATCCAAAAATGGGTCTGTACTAAGCAGGGGAAAACTTCAGCAGACACAAATATACTCACCGGCTTGTTATTAGTTAGACTTATTGGCTATCACAATGAATTTTGTGATGCACATGCTCTTGTATTGAGGTTCAAACCAAGCCTTAGAATGAATGGTGAATTGAGTGACTTTGAACTTGATGGGGTTGTGGGTGGATCATGCATACAACCATGTAAGATACTGTAAACAAAACTATTTCTGAAGTCTCATGTTACGACTTGTCTATTTTCCTGGGCAGCCTTGTCTAGCGTGCTCTCCGCCCACCCCATCCTTACTGTTTTTGGGGCTGAATTTTTAAGCCCCCGGGCCCCTTCGCATCGCCTGGCTCCACTGCGCTAATGGATATGGACGTCTGGCAGCACCGCAGATTGGTAAACACTGATAATACTTCAGCATTAAGAAATCAAAAGCACATGATTGGGTTAGAGGGAGGAATAACATATATGATGATGAAGCCCATAATCCCAAGCCATGCCGTGGGCCATTGTGGACTTCTGGTTTCTCCTATCTCGATCTTGGGTGAATCATCAGTGACTTAACCCCCTTTTAAGGCCACAAGTTGATTCAAGCTGAATTAGATCCTGAATGGAAGATGCAGCTGCTGAGCCATTTGGGAGAATATCCATATTGTGCCCACTTTGCGCATTTAGGTTTTATCTCTCAAATTTACTGTAATGGTAGAAAATTTTTCATTTTATTTTGAGGTATATTATATCAGCATTGACTTGAAGAGTAGGGAAAGCCAAAAAAACTACATAGTCTTGATATAATTGTATTTTTGATTGTAAATGTTGATTTTTTTTTTTGTTCCAGCTTATTTCTGTAAGTGGTGTGCGTGCTGGAGCAACAGGCCTTAGGCGGGTACACCCTGGAGATTAAACAGTTTGTCACAGGGCTGACACAGAGATAACCATATATTTTTCTACTAGAGAAAACCTACTGTGAAACCGAGAGGACAAGCAGACTTCGCTCTAATAGCCCTTTCTAATAGCACCCAAGACAATGTGCTGTAACGTGGAGCCAGATCATAGCCTACCCATTGAATTCACACTTGCTCCTGTGTTTATACATATGAAGCGATTTAGCTGCGCCGTTAGCCACACTGAAGCTAACAGACACACAAGCAGACTCCATGGTAGGGACGGTGGTTTACGAGCTGAAACTATCTC
Source organism: Philypnodon macrostomus (assembly GCA_036025475.1). NCBI lineage: Eukaryota > Metazoa > Chordata > Actinopteri > Gobiiformes > Eleotridae > Philypnodon > Philypnodon macrostomus. The sequence goes on along the minus strand of JAVQKC010187964.1, from coordinate 12,990 downwards.
CACACATACTTCACCATATGCACCATTCAAACAGAGAAAACTAAGCACAAACAAGTCTTGGAAAAAAATAAGCTTCAACACAGCATTCACTCAGTGTACATTGAGGTCACCCCAGACTAGCACATTTCACCCTCCAGACCGACCCACTCTCAACACTAGGGGCTTCCGGCGATCAATCCAGGGTGGAAAAGTGGGGTATGCCAGCCGCCTCAAGTGGGGGATAAGTTTGCTTCACAAATCACAAGTGTGAAAGACCTATAAGAGATCAGGTGTGGGACAACCCAAGAAATGGGTCCCCAATCTACTTGCTGATGTTAAGCCTTTGTTGACTTTTTAAATCTAAAATGCTTAGTTAATCATATTTCAAGCTTAATTTCAAGGTTCAAATAAGGATATTATGACGCACAGTTTACTAATAGACTGACTGACTTTACTCATAACTTCTTAAGTCACTCCCCAATGGGCTGCCCTGAAAGCCCCACACAGACAAACTGCATCATGGGAGCAGCACAAAAGACCCCCTTGAGCTGCGGCCTTGGCTTCACTGTGATAACAACATCCTTCAAACCTCTGGCCCGAGCGGCTGCATGGCTCATCAACAGACCCTTTTATATGATCAATTCACAAAAGAGTTGATTTAATCTGCGAGCCATCGGGTCACTGTGACTGCAGTCGAGAGGAATTCATGATTTTGGAGTTTGATACCCACAGGCAGCAAAGAAAATTCAGAAGAAGAAATGACCTTCTTCTAAACCCTTTTCATAGAGAAAGAGTGCGGTCTTCGGATGAGTCCGTTGTGACTTGGCTTTGACATTTAGCTCTAACAATGTGTATAGTGTCAGAGTCAGATGAGATGATATATGCTTGACAATGGAGACGCCGAGTGTAATGGACTGTCAATAAAGTGAAACATATAAATTCTTCACAATCTGACCCTGTCCGAAATATCCCATAATTCAATTTCACTGGCACAATTCATAATATGCCTCTTAGTGTTTTGATAGGGTCATCCTAAAGTCTTTGCATTAACTACAGCTCAAACATTAATCTCTTAACAACTGAATTATCTGTTTCATTGAAGGAATTTCCCTTTTCTACAGCATGAATGCCCATGTGAATTCTTCCCTCTTCATTCAAGGTTATAAACTCAGCACTCGGAACAAACAGGCGACTATTAATGTGGTAGATGACTAGATTTACATAAAAATGAATAGATGTGCCATCCTAAAAATGTGTCACATGTGCTTTTTAGAAAATGCCTTCTAAACCACTCAGGCTCAATGAAAGAATATATTGTAAACAGAGGCTATTTACTCCATTTTGACTTACAATACAACAAGTGTAGTGTGGCAAATCAATGCAATGGAAGCCTGCTTAAAGGTATTTCATTGACAGCCCATATCCACTTGAAATTGGAAAGACAAACAACCATTATTTAAGACATAGAGGACATGCAACTCCACTCGAGACATCTTTCTCAGGGTAAGCACCTCAACTGTGCACCCCATTCTTGCTACAAGCAACCTTCTTGTATTTTGTAAAACTACAGATGGCTCATTTAAGAGTTAGATGTGACTTGTTGCAAGGGCTAAGCCACATTTTACCGAACAATGGACAGTAATATACCCCATTAGTTTCAGAAGGCAAATGTAAATAAACACTGATTGTAAATAAAGAGTGTGTTCTTACCGAGACAGAGTGTGTCGCTGTTGGGCGTACATTCCTGCTGTACTCCACTCTCCTCACAGGTGGAGCAGGGCATACAGGGCTCTCTGGAGCTCTCCTGGTCTGAGTAAGTGTCTAAGGTGCACTCTTCACAGACTGTGTCATGGTCCTGCTCACAGCTACTCAACATGCCCCAGCCCTCGGGACACTTGGTGCAGGGCTCGCAGCGCTCGCTCACCACGTTTAGGTAGTAGCCATAATTACAGGTGCAGATGGCGTCGTTGGCGTCCGTGCACGGCGTCTCCATGCGCTTGAGCCCGATGCACTGAGTGCACTTCTGACATTTCTCTTTGTGGCTGAAGTTCTCCGAGAAGGTTTCACCTGAAAAAAATACATTTTGATGAGTTGTTATGCTATATACATTTTTCTTTTACAATTTTGCATGGATGGAGATAAGACTCGGGACAAAGCTGTTTGTTACAATGTTTGTTACAAAGCTGTTTGTTACAATGTTACAATGTAGACCTGCAGTAAACTTAGCCCTGGTTAAGATGTGGTTAAGATCCGGTTTTGATTTGGTTCTGGATTAGTCTTTATTTTAGCCCTAAGTTAAGTCCTGGGTTAGTCGTGATTTAGGGTAATTTTAGTTCAATAAAATAGAATTTGGAAAGATAAATATTTTCTGATATGGTTCTTGTGAAAAAGTTTGAGAACCACTTCATTAGATACATCCTTATTATTTCTTTGCAAACTTTTCAACTGTGCAACTATTTTTAAACAGGATCATTACAAACTTTGTACAGAGAGTATTGACAGAAGCCCTCAAACTGAGAGGACTGTAATGAGACTAACATAAATCACATACTGTGCGTTTCATAACTGGCTTGTGTACCTAAAAGATGTCCTAGGACAAATATATCTGCAGCAAAGGACATAATCAATACTCTATGTTTTATGGAATTGTATTTCGGCTGGAAAGAGAACTGGGAAACACTAAATTATGCAACAAATCCATTTGTACCAGCCGCTTCTGCTGTGTGTGTGTGTGTGTGTGTGTGTGTGTGTGTGTGTGGGGTGTGTGTGTGTGTGTGTGTGTGTGGGTATGTGTGTGTGTGAGTGCGTGTGTGTGTGTGTGCGTGTGCGTGTGTATGTGCGTGCGTATGTGTGGGTATGTATGTGTGTGTGTGTGAGAGTGTGATTGTGTGAGTGTCTAAGAGGTGGACAGGACAATATTATATTAGCTAAACTACTCATGTCTAGGCAATAAGTGATTTTGAGTCATTTTCAAACCAAACTCACTTGCATCTATGTTTTGATCAAGTTAGTTAATTGCTTGTTTTTCCATGAAAACACAACAATTAAGATCAAAGAATAAGATCAAATTAAAATATTAATTGCAGTGTGTGTGGTTGCAAACAATGCACTCCCATGTCAACTTTCAAAGGCCCAGTGTATCAAGTATCACATGTTGGGTAAGTGGCCCACCAACACAGCAGATGCTCTGATGACACTGAGATTAAATGAAAGATATAGATGAGATCAAGAGGAAGCACTGAAGCATCATGGGAGATATTTACGTCCGTACTGTCCTGGTTCATGTCCCACGTCAGTCCCCACTCAGCCCATTATGTTCTATAACACCCCTCTTTAAAAACAGACCCACCCCCACGTCCCGCTGGTGCTCTCAGAGCCATTATCATAATGCCATGCATCAATAATGCAAGTCAATACATTAATAACGTTCGCCTGCAGCATAGAGAGGAAGGCTAGGGGGGTGATCCGGGAGCGGGATGGGGAGATACAGACGGTCTGTTCCTGGCTCAGCATTTCATATCAAAACACTGCCCTCGCTTTGGTTCAACATTCAATCCATGGTTTTGTTTTTATGGCCCATAAAAGGATTGAGTCCGCTTGAGCTACTGCGTGTCCTAATTGAAGCCAGTAGTTCAAGTGAAGAGAATGTGAGGTTTTGCCGGTTGCTCTTAAATGATTTTTCTCCTGACAGGTTTATGAACACAGAACACTGGAGGAAGTGTGGGTTTGGGTCCAGTCACAGCAGCTGGACTGTTTCATCTGATTTGTCCATTCAGCCTCCACGGCCTGCTTTAGCTCCTGTCTGTTAACACAGACTACACACCACAGTATCTTCAGAGAGATGCTTAGGAAGATCATGTTCTGCATGGCAATCTCAACACATTTTATAAAAGGGTAGCTTTTCAGGTCAGATTTTCACAAATAATGTCATATCTTCACCAGCAAGTGTCCAGAAGTAGCACAAGCCTTCCAAATAATAATGTCCATTTAAGATATATTATTACATAGTTGATATATTAGCCTCTATAGACATAGTGATGCATACGTGTATACATGACTCATCCATTTCATTATATAATGGTGGTTTGGCCAGTGCGACTTTACAAATTACTTCTTGAATAAAGAAAAAACACAACTTGTAAAACCACTTTGTTATCAAAAGTCTCTCACTTAAGCTCTATCGGCCTGCATTACAGATACCAATCAATATGTCCGAGGTGTGCTTTAAATATCTCTATGTTGTAATGCAATCTGATGGAGTGCTTTCTACTTTGCGTTTGTTTTTCCACGAGTTAGAGCCTGTCTGGTCTCACATCACTTTTTGAGAATCTGCTGCAGCAATGTTTGTTCATTTTGGAGAAGCTCAACCCTAACACTTAGGTTGTGCAGTGGACTGCATTTCTCCTTTTCATATATGTAAACGATAAAACTCTCTAGGGCTGAGGTATGGTTAAAAAAACCTTTTTCCTTCCAAAAGAAATCCCACAAACTATTAATACATCATCTTCACCACCTCCTCAAATCCTGTGACTTCTCCCATGACCTGTATCAGAATGCTCTGGCTGCAGCAATTTCTGTTTCACAAGCGATCCGTCCTTCACTGACCCTAAAAGGTTTACAACTGCTTCCTGGTTTGTGGAGCCAGGGAATGCATACGGACACTAAGAAACTCTGGGAACAGCACTGAAACTGCGCATGAAGACCTTTGACCCCTACACTCAAATAGAGATGTATCCCAGTCTAAATATACTTTTGTGCTCTTGTGTCCAGTCAGCTTGTCTTAATCACAAAAGCATGCACCCCAAAAAAGGAACATCTAGATTAGTTAAAATGACTATAATTCAGAATATGAATCTTGATTTCAGTAGTTTCAGGCTTGTTTAAACGTAATTCTGACTGCTTTTCATATTTTATAAAGCTAAATGATCTGCCAATTGTATTTTTTTTGTATTTCTTGTAGATAATTCCAATGGCTGGCAGATGAATATGTTGAAGCCAATCAGAACATTCTTCAAACAAGTAAAAAAAAAATCTCATATATGACTCTAAACTTCACGTCAAAATTCACGTCATTCTAACTAATCTAGATATAAACATTTAGCAGGGTTCCTTTACTATTTTACTACAAATACTTTCTGGAAAGGGTCCCACGCTTGAATTTTCTTCTTCTCATCCCTAAACACCATAAACTAATCCAGAGCAGCTCTCAGCACCTATGCCTTACATGGTAAAGGCCGTAAAGAGGGCAACTACACTGCTGTGCACTGACAAGTAGCTAGTTTACTACCATCCAGCAGCTGAAATCCAGGACTGTCTAACTGAAATGCAAGCAAGATGTCCAGCACTTTTATTGGTTTCAATAAGTTTAATCAAAAAAGTTTTGCCTAAACAGCAATTAAAAACTATAAATATTTTATTGAATATAAAAATACCTAGGTGTCCCTGTGTTAGCCCTGAGACTATACACCACTGTTGAGGTTGCACACTGCCTATGGCACATAGTTGCAGTAATGGGCTACAGAATGCACAAGATGAATGAATGATGAATAACAAATAAAGTTAATAGAAAAATGTATTAAAAAATGTTGATATTTTTTGCCAAGCGCAGGTGAAGTCATCTGTACTAAATTGACAGAACAACATCAAAGTCTTTAAGTCAAAAGTCAGATTAATTCAGAAACTAGTGTTAACTTTAGACTGTGGCTTCTTCAGTGTCTTACAGCCACTTCACATAATATCATTGCAGCTGCACCTCCAATACTTTTTGCCAAAAACTACAAAGAAAATGGATGAATGAATGATCTTTTTTTTTCTACTTGAGCATCAACAGAGGATTTTCTTGATTGCTTCGAGAGGGACATAATTCACTGTGGCTGCCTGTAACGTTATCTGTTACTTACTGTCAATGCAGGGTGCGCAGACAGTCTGTGTGACCCCACATTCTTTGATGACGCCTTCTCCGGGCTGGCACTGCTTACAGCATTCTCCACTGGTCGTATATTGACCCGAATAGCATTGCGTGTCCTTATTGGCCATCACCCCAACCTAGAAATAAAAAAGAAATCATCATTATCGGCTGGAATTTCAAAAGATCGATGATGAATGTTACCAGAAAAAGTGCAAAGTGTATTACTCTGCATAACTCTTTTATACAAAATTGTTGGGCCTCTTTGGGTTTATCTTGGAGCGACTAAACCAGTCATTCCCAGGCCCAGGGTGAAAGGTTGAGTGAGGATTTATGAAGTAGAAAATGCACAGATAACTGCAACAGACAACAAGCAGAGCTGTGGTTGGGAGATATGGGAGAATATTTTATATATCATACCCTTCACAAATACAATATAGAGAAACTGTTCACCATAGAGACACACATTATAGCATCCATCTATTTCAACTGGTTCATAACAACATAATACTGTGGCAGTTTTTGTTGAGCTATTAGTAAACAAACGTTTGAAAAAATACATACATAAAATTGTGTATCAGAAAAATGCTTCTTTTTGTCAGAAGTACATCTTTATTTGATTATAATAATTATATTATTATTAACAGAAATAGTTTTTCCAGCTCATGACAGTTTTGCCTCTTCTTCCTTATTTTCTAACCCACAAAAGGCCATAAAAAGCTGTAATAAATAAGGTATAGAGGTAATATATTATCCATAATATGTTAGTAGCTCAGGATATTCATCTCTAAGTACTTATTATCACCTGAAGTACATATGTAAGTGAATATGTGGCACGTGTCAGAGTAAAAGAAGTACATTTGACATAAATCATCAGGCTTCGAACTTAAGGTGTGCAAGGAATGCTGCTGACAACACAGAAAGTGGTGTCCCCGGAGGCCCCTGAGTCAGTTGGCCCTACAACTACACCCACCGACCCACACACACCCACACATACACACACACACACACACACACACACACACATACACAATGAGTTAAAATGCTACACAATGAGGACACACACACACACATACATGGAGGTGTGTCTGCAGGTGTGCATGCGTCTACCCTTGACGGCCCATTCACACTCAAGCCTCTGCTATTCAATTATGTTGCTTTTCAAAGGAATCCATCCACAGCCTTTTGGGAGAAAATTTTGACTTGAATTGAAGCATGACACACAGGATCTCACATGTAACATGAGGTTCATACAATCTGGAATATAATAAATGTACTACATGAGAGGTATTCAGCTCCTAGTCACCAACAATAGGAAGACTGTCTGCAAGAAACATATTCCGATTATAGAGATAAAGTCAATAATTTTCTTCTGCTATTGTTATAGGGGGTCATTGGTCCTTGAAAACCAGCAACTATGGGCCTTAGGCAGGGTATACCCTCCACAATTGCAGGGATGACACAGATACATATGTGGACTGACAATCGTTCACTCTCACATTATTTCATTAGGGACCATGTAGTCACCACTCTTCCAAACAGTTGCATGTAGATGGTGTAACCAGTGGAGAGAATCTATGGTAACACAGGGAGGACATGCAAACATGTGCGACCCTTCTACTCTGCCACCCACCTCAATATGTCAAGAAAAAAAAAACACAAATAACAATAGCCGCATACAAGCCCAAACAGACATGATTTTCTTAAAAATCCTGACAATTTTTACAGTGCCCCACTAAACGTCAAAAAGAGTATACAGCCCTATTATTTTTAACTAGCAAAGTCTTCTACTCCAAGCTGTTTCAAAGTTAATGAGATGCACCTATGGATCCTTATAAACTGTCCACGCCCATACATCCGCACATAAACAGCACTCACATCTCAGCAAACCTGTTCCTAAACCAGTGACTGACATTTTGAATTCTGTCCAAGTTGCAGCATTCAGCTCAGGCTTCCCTTTTGACCCTATTCTTGCTCGGGGTGAGGGCGAAACATAAAAACCTCTTGGAGATTAAACAAGACAAAGTATAGCGTCGTAATGACTGCTAAACTGAGCATACGGATGAATTTGTGAGTAATGTAATTTGAACATGCAGTTCTTCTTGGAATGAAAGGATGCACAACACTTAGCAAGTTGTAGCTCGACTTTCACTTTTCCTGTAATGGGTTTGAAGAACAGGGTTGTACTGAACTTACAGCCACAGTCAGGGGCGCGTTAAGAGATGATGAGCTTCTTCATGGGTCCCAAAAAGTCACCAACAAACGTATTTACAACTGGATCATAAAATAAAGTAAACAATTGTGTTTACAGTGGAAAGTGTTTTCAGCTCCTAAGAAAGTAGGTGCCTCAGCATACAGGAAACATGTGAATGAAACTGGCATTTTTTACGTAATAGGGTCTCTTTAAATGTATTGTAAAGCTACATTTTAGCACATTATTGACCAAAGCTTTTAACATCTCAGTTGTGCCTAGTCACAATTCAAAGTGTTTGTAATCCATACGCCTTTAAAGGAAACAGAGAAGGATTTCTCACTAACACAAAACAAACCAACATATAACTCAGACCAGTTTTACTAATGCTGCAGTCAATTTTCAGTTGGAGGCACTTAACCTCTGGACCTGGGCTGTCAGCACTTGTTATACCATTAAAGATCCACTAATATCAGCCTTCCCAATAAGCTGGGCCTAATTTAAATCCAGACGTGGATAAACTGCTGTGGAATACACCATTGACATCAACAGCTAATGTCTTCCCAAACAATGATGAATCATCTGGAACTCACAGAAAGACTGGAAACAGTGATGTGTGCATGGAGTGAAAGCATAAGGAGCGGAATGGGGGTGGTGGTTAGGGCCGTATCAATATTACATGCGCTGAGCCAGCAGAGGATGCATAGCCATCACAACCAGCATCTGTCATGTATCGCAGACCGTTCAGGGCAAAACTAGCAGACGTCGTAAACCACAAAATAAATATAGGATTGAGATAATCATAGTTGTGAGTAAGGGTGTGCGATATGGTAAAAAAATATATTATTATGATTTTATTAAGCCAAGATTACAGAACACTGCTGCTATCTTCATAAAACTAAACTGAATGTACAACCCAATCCAATGCGTTTTTATTATGTAAAATGACCGTGAAGAGCAGAGCGTGAATGAGCACTGTAGCATGATTCAACTATCTTCCTAGATGAACAGATCATATCAAGACAAAATCTTGTATCCCCATTTCGCTCATCCTAATACAAAAGTACTCAAAAAAAATTCATAACCGCTAATATTTCACAACCAGTTTTTCCACTCATAAACACAAGTTACCTTTAAGCACATACTCAAGCCTGAATACCAAGAACTTAACAAAAATGCCACCATTAAACTATTTGGTCTTTGGTCTAGTAAATTAATTCAGCTTCTTCTACCTGGGGCCCCGCATCTATATTTGTCCTAGCCACAAACAACAAGCTGAATTGCCCCCAATCTGTCTAAATCTGGGCCCACGTGGTTGATGCACTCCCTGACTTAGAGGAGCCCACTGCGCCACTGTTATTGTCCTTCTCCTGTCTGTAAAGAGCCACATGTAACTGAGAAGGGTGGAACTAGCGATAGAGTATCCGTCTGAATGGCTGCAAGTACATCCGCTGGGCTTTTTACATTGTGCTGTCAAAGAGGCGCAGGTGCAACTTTGATACGCGCACGGACAACATCTTTACGTGATTCAAAGCAGACTTGATGAATACCGGTTTGCACGATATAAAATGCAATTTCTAATCTAATTTTGAGGTAAATTACACAGAAAATTACGTTATGAGACAAACGTAGCAGCCTAGAATATGGACCAATCAGGTGTTGACGCACAGACAGCGTAAAGCGTGTGAAAAGTATTGAACTCACCGCTCCGAGTAGAAACGTTAGGAATACGGACTTCATCCTGTTCAACCAATATTCTCACTCCAAATGAAGCACAAATTGGATGCGGGTTGCACTTTTACCGGAGTGGACTCAACCCGGCTGTCATCACTGCGTCTCGTTTGACAGTTTTAGAGTTTCGTAATAGAGGACCAGTCTATCCCCGGTAGCTTCAAGTCTTCACGGCAGCACTGGATCACTAAAAGTCACTAGCTCCGGTCCGTGGTTAAGTCCCGGCCCTACAGACCTGCTTCACATTGCGCTACAGTGACAGATCTAAGCTCGAGCGAAAGAGCCATGGAGTGTCCACGCCCACAACACGCAAATACACACCCGCGAGCGCAGACCGGCTCGTGCCCCTGAGAGCTTCAATCAGACTATGGGATGTTCTGCTGACTTGCTCAAATTGACCAACTTTGTATTGTCAGGGTTGACTCATTTTCTTTTGCCCAGTTAAGTGAAAGTCTTTGCGCATAAGTCTTCGCGCGGGGATGACTGAGGCTGCACGTGAGAAAATCCTAACATAATAACATAACATAACATAATCTAAAGGAAATTGACCCGGTGTAGTCCCGGTTTGGTTTATACCTGGTTTAGTCCTGGTTCATTACTGAGTAGACTTGGTGACGTATTTCAATCTTAACATTCTAGTCTGGATTGAAGTTTTGACCCAGTTTTGATCCGGTTTGCTGTAGTCCTGCAACCCATAAGAAAATCCTCAGACGACCTTAAACACAATACTAACCTATAATGAGACATGCCCGGACCCTGTTATTAACGGCAGGTCTGTATTTGGACAGGATGTTGTATTACATTGTACTAACATTATCTGGCACTGAATACATGACTGCATTCACATACTCTACATAACTTTACTTTCCCTCAATACATATTTATACCTTTAACCTATAGATACCGTCACCCGTTGGGTATAACCATGTCTTTCCTGGGTGTGACAAAGTATTGATATTCCGATTATATAGTTTTTTTGGTGATACTGTATCGATATTGTGACCAGACATTGGTGTGATGAATAAACAGATAGACAGACAGAGAGAGAGAGAGAGACAGAGAGAGAGAGAGACAGAGACAGAGAGCGAGAGAGAGGTGTGTGTCTGTCTGAGCATGCTCAGTGAGTCACTTCCTGCTGTGTGTGCTTCCTCCAGATAAGCCTGAGCCCTGTTCGTCAGATCAGACCAGACCCACGCCCGGAGCGCTCACCAAACCACCGGGACTTACCACCGGGACTTACCACCGGTGTTTTCACATATGTCTGACCTTCGGCCGTTTGGGACTTAACCCGTCTCATCAGATTGCCACAGAAGAGGATTTTTACAACTTTTGGTCTGCGTGGTCTCCCGCTGCTGTAGCCCACCTGCCCGCCTAAGGCCCATAGCAGCTGGGATATAGAGTCGTCTTTGACCAACTTTCTACAATTAGTTTTTTGTGGTTCTGGTTTCTGAGAAGAGGAAGACATTTTGTTTCGGGTCCTCTCTCGTGCTTACGGGCACACATCGTGAGCCTTTACCCGACTCCTGGGGCAGTGACCCGGGACACCCGACTCGTGGGGCAGTGACCCGGGACACCCGACTCGTGGGGCAGTGACCCGGGACACCCGACTCTTGGGGCAGTGACCCGGGACACCCGACTCGTGGGGCAGTGACCCGGGACACCCGACTCGTGGGGCAGTGACCCGGGACACCCGACTCGTGGGGCAGTGACCCGGGACAATGGGCTCAGAGAAGGACGCCGACTCGCCCCACTCCTCGGTCGGAGCCGTACCCAATCCCAAATGCAAGCGCCAGGGTAGGATATCTTTCCACAGCCTGTTCCATGGAAAACGGGGGCCCAGGGCGAACAGAGCGCCCAAGGGGGCCACCACGCCGGGGCACCCTCCGGCCCAGCTTCACGCCCAGCCGCACCTGCCTTTACCGCCAGACCACCCCACGTCAGCGGCCTCACCGGTACCCACGGCTACATCACAGGTTAGACATTTTTATTGTTTTATATTTATTCTATGGCAGAGTCTAATTGAGTCTGCATGTTCTCTCCGTGTTTCAGCGGGTTCTCTCTTCCTCCCAACATCCACAGACATGTGTTAGGTCCCATAGTGACTGAATGTATGTGTGTCAGCCACGGTCCAGGCTGTACCGCCTGAGGCCCAAAGTGGCTTGAGTAGGGTTTGTTCATCCACAACATATAGTGGCAGTGTTAACCAAACTTAACCAAACTTAACCAAACTTAACCTAACTTAACCAAACTTAACCTAACTTAACCTAACTTTACCTAACTTAACCTAACTTAACCTAACTTAACCTAACTTAACCAAACTTAACCTAACCTAATTTATCCTAACCTTACTTAACCTAGCTTACAGTATTTAGGATATATTAGGTTAATAAACTAAGTTAGGCTAAGTTTAGTTAAGTTTGGTTAAGATAAACTAATCCCTAAAAGAGACAAACTAAGGTTAAGATGAGTCCAGATGCTGTGAGGTTAAGTTATGTTAACCCTGCGACTATAAGTTCTAAGTTAACTAAACCAAACCTAACATACCTTCATTATCCTCAGCCTGACTTGACTAACCTTAAGTTACCTTCACCTAACCTAACTGATCTTATTTGAACCCTATTTAACCTCACCCAGGACCCTCCTGTGGCCCTCTCCTCCAGTCATCCTTCCCTGGGGGGTCTCCTGGAGTGCCCCCTGTGCCTGGTGAGGCAGCCCCCCGAGCAGCTGCCTGAGTTGCTGGGCTGTAGTCACCGTTCGTGCCTGTGCTGCCTGCGTCAGTATCTTCGGATCGAGATCACCGAGAGCCGCGTCCAACTGAGCTGCCCCGAGTGCGCCGAGCGACTGGCGCCCAGGCAGGTGGCGGCCATCTTGGACGACCCCGCCCTTTTGGAGAAATATGAGGAGTTTTTACTGAGGAGGTGCTTGGCGTCTGACCCCGACTGTAGATGGTGCCCTGCTCCGGACTGTGGGTGAGTGGCACATCTTACCCTATACGCTCGCTGGCCACTTTATTAGGTACAGAGTGGTCCTGGTCTGTATCTAATAAAGTGGTCCTGGTGTGGTCTGTAGCTCATGAAGTGGTCCTGGTGTGGTCTGTACCTAATGAAATGGTCCTGGTGTGGTCTGTAGCTCATAAAGTGGTCCTGGTGTGGTCTGTAGCTCATAAAGTGGTCCTGGTGTGGTC
>JAVQKC010187956.1:0-10451 GCA_036025475.1 Philypnodon macrostomus | reverse complement strand
CGAAGAAGTACCCAAATCGATACAGTTCGGCGTCTTTATGGTATGCACCTGTGTGCAAATGTTGAAAATGATCCGGCAATTCGTTTTTGAGTTATCGCGTTCACAGCTAGGATCTGACGTGATTCCATAATATCGGCGACACGCTGTTTTCGCCGATATAATGACTATATTCAATTCATTTACACTGATTCTATTACAGAAAACAAAAGACTAATTAGGGCTGTCCCGGGCAGGAGTCCGTGAACGTACCGGTCTGTATCCGAGGGCCAAGTGAAGACAAAGCAGCAGGGCACAACAGCGGAACAAAAGCCTCGCGCTCCTCCGAATAAAACGGGCTTGCCGGCAGGTTCAGCATCTTCGACCATCACTTTGCAACTTAATCCGCATCGTTTCCGACACTCGGGGTGGACTTTGGTTCGCTGGTAAAGACAAGCGCCTCGCCCAAAAGCTTAATAATACGTGACTGGAGCGTGATGAGAGTCATTCACATCAGCGGAGGAGAGACATTGTGAATGGCCGCGTGCTCGAGCTGATCAGCACGGTGCTGCGTTCACGTGCTCTATGGATGCTCTGACGTTTTGCTGCTGATGCTTCATGTGGCCCCATTTTTTAGAGATGACCAATATATCGCAAAGTCATTGTTGTCGAACGCAAAATCAGCAAATGCAATATCCGTATCACAAAAAATACACAATAAAATATGTTTTATATCAGAGCTTTCAATAAAAATGTGTTATGAAAGTCACGATTATGAAGTCCGTTTTAGTCACGATTTATCCATGTTTCAGGTCATGGTTTTTGAAGAAACTTTAACTAGTAATACAAATAATTATTTTTGCTTAATTGAACTTGCATCTGCATTAAAATATTGCAAAAAAAATATTGCAACTCTTGTGATTTTTTTGATTGAAATAGGATGGTCCAGATATATTGTTTTCAATGTTGCTGAGTATAATTAGAAACCAAACATATATAGCAACATATGCATGTGATGTAGCCTGTTTGTGGCTGCCTTATAAATAAAGACGTGTATGTTATATAAAAGAACACCAGATCCTAATACGAGTTATCTAAATGTTATTCTTAACCATACAGCCTTACGTTACTGGTATTAACAACATTATTGCCATTCAAGAATCATCCTCATAATCTTGTGCATTAACTACCCATCTGTCTAACCCCTACTTCAGTATAGACTTATAATGTACAGTGTATGGGATTAGACAGGACGACATCTATCTCTTTACATCTATGTTCTAAAAATAAATTACATTCTGAAACAAAAATCAGATGGAGCCCCACAATTCACTGGCACATGTTAGGTATAATATTCACTTCAGTATACCATAACGTAAATATCTACGTGTCTTTGCTATTTTCTATTCAATTAGCATGACAGTTGCACTTCGATTTCTTTATTTAAGTATTGAAAGCATAGATATCCCTAGCGTTGGAAGAGAAATTCATTAGGCTCGTGTCCACACAGAAGATTTCTAATGTTGAATATTAGCTGGGAGTATGCTATTTCAGCGATAAGGTACTCGTTGTCGATATAGATGATGATAGATGTGAACTCTAACTAATATCTAAGAAGAGTTTTGACTTTTAGCCTGTTAAGTTAGCCTTAATGCTAACACCACCCCGAGTGTGCTAACAACAACTAACAAGCTCTCTTTGAGTTTTTATTTTATTTTATTTCTTACCTCTGTTGGTTACATCCCCTGGTATTCATTCAGCCTGATCGTTGGTGCCCACGTGAAAAATAGGATTAAAATGTTGTCTCAGAGGTAGAACACTTAATCGTGCCAGATTTTAGTATAGCTCTGGCTTGAATTGCTTCACACAAACTATCGCGAGAACAAAGTAAGGCCGCCTCACATCCACCATGCCCCCACCATTGAGATATATGTGCCCCACGTCAGATAACATGTAACTACAGTGTAATTACGTGTATGAATATGACACCAAACAGCATACAACTTCTTCTTCGTCTTTTATTTGATCAGTTGTCATAATTATGAAAAAAAAAAAAATAACAGAAAAGAAAAAAAAAACTGTAAGCTAATGGATCATTTATGAAATACTGAAGTTAAGCCCGACTATCTAATGCACAGATTTTCTGCCTATTTTACTATTAACAGCAGTAAAGTCAATCGTGTTTTATGTCAAAATACAGTCTATTCTAGGTCATGCTTTTGGTCCTATTTGCACATTGTCCTAAAATAGCTTTAAAAACCTTCATTTGAATTTAAAACACCACTGTTAAATAAAAGTGCATTTACTTTCAGACATTAATAAATAAAACAATCTTAATAAACAAACAATAAATTAAATTGCTAAAATGCGAAAAAAAATAACAATTAGATTAGGCTATTAAAAAAAGGAAGAAAAAACTTTTGGAATCAAAAGGCAATGTGGAAATGTCTTTCAGAACATTGAAAAAGTCAGGATTTGTATGTTTTTTTAAGCTCCTGAATACAATCTAAAACAAAGTTAACCTCTACAGAGGTTACCGGGCCCAGGTCTGGGAAATCTTTTGGCAGCTTTTTCTTCTTCTGTAGCAAACTGAGGTCTTCTTTGGTCCAAACACGCTCTCCTTGGGACAGGTTTGTGCCCAGAACGTATTCCCTCGCCTTCATCTCCAACCATTCACGCCGCTCCTTTGACAGCGTCTGGTAGCTGTGGCCATACATGAATTGTGCCTCACTCACTGTTCTTTTTCTACGTGTCAAAAAAAACAACAGAAAGATTATCAAACAATGTTGAATTTTCATTAGGGTTAAATATTAAAACCGTTCAATTTGATTTTACTTTAAGAAATACAAATTTGAAAGTATTTTGAATATTTGAAGCATGCTTTTAGTGCAGGTTAATCACATATAGGTACCTAAGAGGGCGCCCTTCACACATTGTGGATAAAAGTATAATGCAGAGTGATATCAACAGCGTTTTACTTTCCATTTTGTGGAGACTTTGATGTCCTGCAAAAGAAACATACATTAATTATCTTCACATATTATATAATCTTTTTTTTAACTTTGAAAAAGCATACAAACTTTCACTTAAAAAGCATACAAGTCCACTGAAGTTCAGTTGATAAAATCAAGTTAACTTGAATCTACTGAATGAGTTTAGCATTGAGTATATCACTTCTTTGACCTACCTGCTTCCAAAGCTGAAAGTCTATGAAGTCTATGCAAGTTGCTCTTGTAGACCTGTATACTCCTGAGGCCTCAGTATGCTTCCCTTATATAGACCCAGCCCAGCCATTGATGAGCGGCCTTCATTATTGCTGTTGATGTCACACCGCTCTCCGGCTCCTCTTTGGGCAGGACAGAAATGACAGCACCTCCTCTAAGCTGCAACCTTTCATCAACCTCATACCAGACCAAACAAACAGCCTGATGTCGTGGACCCAAAGAACCCCACACATTCACTCCCTGCTTTTCCTGATATAGGCCACTTTCTCAATACTTTCTCAACTTTTTCAGCATTTATGCTAAGATTATTGACTTATATAATACCTCACCTTTAGGGTGACCTTTTTGCCTTACATTCTACCTCACAACAAAAGCAGTAACATTTGGGCAGATTTGTGGTTGTCGTTGGCCATTAGTCTCCCTGGTTACATAGGCACTTCACCAAAGAATTAACATAGTTTTAATGAGGCGGCAACTACAAAAGAGCTTTTACACAGGTCTGACGTCAGAGAAATGTTTTATTTCAAAGAGTTGGTAAGGTTAGGGTCACAAGCTGAAATAACCATCTACGTCATGTGTGGGAAATTGTAAGTTGCTTCAATGTTTCGTTACAGGAAAAAAAAAAAGTAAAGTAAATCCATACATGGACATGACATAATTTATGTTGTACTCTTTCTGAAGTGAAATGCTCCACTTGACCCCAGCACCCTTCACATATAGGTCATGCTGTCCTCTTTGCAGGTGTCCCAAAGGTGATTGATCCATGGGACCCTAGACCCTAGGACAGCACCCTGACATTCATAATGGCCATGTGTTAGATAACCACTCTGAATGTGCCCAGCTGGAAAACAATGCCTTTGTCTATGTATGACAACAGTACTAAAACCATTTTGTTAATAAAACATTGTATATATATATATATATATATATATATATCTCACAGATGCAGGCCTACATCTGTTCTTAAACACCAGGGCCAGGACTCATAATCTAAAGGCCTTCTCTGGAACATATGATCATATTAACATATGGTCAGATTTTGGATGATCCTTTTCAGTTATTTTAGAATATTTTCAATGGTGTGATCTTTTTATAACTAGAGGAAATATGAGTTTTTGAGACAGGTTTGAGACCGGTTTCCTTTTGGCATCACGTTCCAGAACATTTACTGCGGCTTTAAGTGGCAGGTCCAAATATTGATCATCGTCTCAGTGCGCTGCCTGGACATCCTGAATCTGTTCCTATGAGAAACAAGAGCAGGGCATTCCTAGAGAAGGTAGAGTATGACGTTATGCCTGACAACTCAGAGGCTTCGTTTGACAACTGAACATGAAAAGAGGCTCAGTGAAAAATAAACTTTAAAGATGCAGAGTATGTGACCAGAACTTATGGACTTGAGACAGTTCGAAGTGCAAACTCTACAGGCATGTCATAAAAATTATATGTTATAATAATATTTATATAAATTTTAACATAAATATAATATAAAGTACAACAACAAAGCAATTAGATGCATTTGCATGAATCAAACAATCTCATGTGGATGCTTCTATGAAGGATCAGTGCACCTGTTCCTACACAAACACATAGCTGCGGTGCTCAGTATTAAAGCTGTTTACATACCTCCTCCACATGATTTATGGCGATCGCTGAGACCCTTCAAAGTCAGTGACCTCCCTCGCTTTCCCGTGATGCTATTACAGACTACAGTGATCACAGCCTGTTTAGATGACACCCGCTAAACACATCACCCTGACCTTTGCTATGGACCCTAAACCTTGTCTTCCTCATTACCTCATGCTTAGTCAATGTGTATCAGGATACACAGTGGAATTCAAAGGCAACAAGGTGCGTGGGAGTACAAAACTTAAATCCATGTCCTTGTAAACAGGCCACGCTAAGTAATCAAAAATCTAATTCTAGGGCAGCTGCTGAACAATGCTTACTTAGGTAACTATAGTCAGTGTCTCTATTACCTATTTCAATATGGTCTTTAGGTTTAGTCGCACTAACAGCCCACAGGCACATCTGGGCACTCCATGAAACAAAACTATTCACAGTAAAAAGTGATACCAATGGTCAATTTGGAGCACAGAGAATTAATGAGAATAAAAAATAAACTGTACATAGATTGCTTCTTCTCACCAATTGGTGTAATGTATGTGGTTGGGTTTTAGGGTTATCCATAGCAATAAGCGCTCCTATTTTAAAGAACATGATGAACAGATGGAGTGTACATGCTGCTATACATTTACAAAATTGTACATGAATTGTTGGCTAAAACCAATTATGATAGGCACTTTATCGAATTACAATATCCAATGAAAACCTTCAAGAGAAGCCCTTCCAGATGGATCTGTGAAAGAGAGCAGGTCTTCTTAGCCAGGTTAATTGTGGTCCGAATTGAGAGCTTTGTAGTAAGTCCCTTTTCCAGAAAACACTGAAATACAAGCAGAAGTAGATCTGAATTATGGACTGACACTGCCTAGAATTCAGAACATGTTAAAGTGATTCAACTTAATACAACTTCAGTGTCCAGAACCACTGCTGTCAGGTGCATCAGTAAGCCTAGCTGCTGCTGCACCAGGTTTATTAATAGACTGCAGGAAGATAATATGGAGAAGTGAACTGCTATTTTAGTTAAGGCTTGAACCTTTGTAGTAAATGACGGCATGTCCGAACACCGGCTGACTCAGAAGATGAATACCATTGCACAAATGCTACACATTTCAAGTCACTCAAGGCTAAATCTGATCACTGATGACACACTGCATGTCTTATTTTGTTGCAAAACCTACAAATATGTAGGGCAGCAGCAAACAATTAATCTGACTCTTATAGAAAAACATTTGGTAAAAAAAGGCACTTTTACGATCGGCAGATGACACACGGTAGTGCTTAAAGTATATGAATGCAACCATGACTGAAGACTGTGTGTGTTCACTGGCTCAATGAAATCCAAGTGAAGGTTGTAATTTACTCATTAGTGAAATTCAGTTGATTTTGACACATTTGAGCCTAAATGAGCCACTGTTTTTAAGTGTTTGAGCAAATATTTGTTATTATTAAATTATTTACTCAAATGAACCAAGAGTATGAGCAATTTGTAAAGAAAAATATACTTGACTACAATTGTTGTACAGTGAGGAGGAAAGATTTAAGTGTGGTCAACTTTACAATTGGATGAGCTCATGGCAAGCCCATTCACGAACTGGTTTTCCTGGAACTGTTGTATGCCTGGTCCCTCCCACCAAACATGGGCACGGTGTGGCTTTGAGTTCAAATTTAATTTACATTTTGGGGCATTTTGTGTGGTAGCCATTACTAATTCAACATGGTTTTACTAAATAATAGTTATATATTTGAGTAATTGTTTGTTAATTATTATTATTATATTGTGGTTGTTTTTGACACCCATTATCTTTATTTCTATTAAACATGCAATGCAACATTTTATTTTGCTTTATTTAACTACAACTGCCTGTCAAACTGCTCAAGTGTCTTTATGTTGTAAACAGTAGTGGCATTGTTGGGGTCTTTTAGGCTCAATGTGAAGTTGAATTGGGAAGAAGCCAGATAAAAATTAACTAACCCACAGAGCAGCTCAATATGATGTTATGCAAGAAGATCTTTGTAATAAATGGATGAGAGCTAGACTGTAATATACAAATGTTATATCCTAAGATGTTCTTCTTTAAGCCAGTCCGTCAGGGTGTGTAGCCAGGTTGAGGTTGCTCCTATAGAGAAATTATGTTTTCTCCAATGCAGCTCCTAACCTACAATATCTATCCCCAAGAGCAAACCCAAACATACAAGGCTGAGACCTATATCCTCCTGAGAGATGGTCTGGTGGTCGTGGTCTCCTTGTCTGTAGCTGGTGGAGGGGTTGGTTTGAATGCCTTGTTAGTATGGAAGAGCTGGAAATAGAGCAATTCATCAGTAGTAATGCAAGTAAATACATTTTAGATTATTGAATTACTGAATATCAAACCTGCTGTCATTGCCATCCCTGCTTCTTTTCCTGGATCCAGATGTTGATGGTCTGAGATTGTTGTCAGAAGATGAGACCTGGTCATCCTGGTCAGGGACCATTGAAGCAGTTTTTGGCCTTATGAAATACATTGATCTTTTAAGATGCAGATATTAATCTGCATCTTAAAAGATCAACTTGTTTACATAATAAACTGTTCCGTTATGATTGTAGGCACAAACAAAATTGGTAATCCAGTGACCACAGTACAACTTCACTACAGACCTGTCTTGATGACTTGTACCCTCTTCTGTCTCATTCCTTTTTTTGAACGTCCCATTGGTGGAGGTAGAGGTGGAGGGCTGTTCATCATCGATACACTGTTCCTCTATTGGAGCACTCACAACATTCCTCATGAGCTCAACACACTCACCCACACTGAAATTAATAAAAACATAAAAAACATCCAGTGTAAGGTAATTCAGAAAGTGCAATAAAGACTTTTTGGACAATCTGAAGGCTATCTGTCTTACTTACTGTTCAGTGTTGAATCCATCCATGTGGCTCATTGTGATAAATGGGTGATTGAGAATGCTCTGAGGTGTGACCCTTTTCTGTGGATCTAACTCCAACATATGTATAACTAGATTGACAAAGTATTCAACATCTAATGCTTTGTCTATAGTTGGGTCACTGCCATGAAAGAAATCTATCTGAAAAACAAAGAAATCATTCAAATGGATTCCAATTTTTTATTGCACATTGCAAGGCCTTAAAATGCTCTACATTGTCCACTGACTCCACAGCTACACGTGGATGGTGGAAAGCTATACACATTCCCACAAACACATTCATACAGTCAGGCAAGATGAGTGAGGTGTCTTGCCCAACACAATAGCCGTAGCCAATTGGCAAACAAACTCTCTGTGCCCGTGAACTACTGAACAAGATCAACAGCTAACCTGATACAGATTGTCCAGCCTGCGGAGTTTCCTCTCACAACACTGATGAACACTAAATGAGGACTAAAAGAATAGCAAGTGACTCAGAAATATGTGGTTCAAATACACAATCAGAAATCCAACATAAATGAATGATTAAAGCTTTACCTTCAGTCTCCACACACATTGCCCTCTGATGTCACGCAGTTGGAAGTATTTTTTTGTGTACATCCCATTTTGCAACATATGGTCTGGTGGAGTCCCAACAGTCTTGACAATGTACCTCATCTGTAAACAAACACATTCTATTTTTTAATTACATTAAACATTTAAAAATGATTTTTCAAGAATTAAGCAAATTCCTATACCATATCAGATGTGCATTTGGCTGGGAACAAAGGTGACCCTAATAGCATTTCTACTACAATGCATCCAAGGGACCAAATGTCAGTGGATTCATCATAGTTGGCTCCAACTAGCACTTCGGGGGCCCTTATGAAAAACATAAATACAATCTTAGACCAGAACCATATTAATTTTCTTGATGTTGTATAATTATTGTATCAAATGTCATACCTGTACCAAAGGGTTTGAATGATTATGCCTTTTTTGACAAATGAAGACAGATGTGCCAAGCCAAAGTCAATAACCTTGACTTGAAGAGATGTGGCATGGTCCACCATCATGATATTTTGTGGTTTAAGGTCACCATGAATCACGGCAGTATTTTTTAGGAACAACAAAGCTGAAGCCAACTGAAGGAGAGGATATTTTAGTATTGTAAAAATATGGTGTGTAAGAGTGATTTTTCACATACCTGATGTAAGACAGGCCGGATGTGCATCATAGGAAGGCACACTGACTGCTCAATAAAGTCTTCCAAACATATGTCTAGTGTTTCAAATTCTAGACAATGCCTCCCTCTAAATTCAAAGGAGCCAAACCATTTAACGATATTATGGTTCTCTGACCCACGTTGCTTCAAATATTCAAGAATTTCTATCTGTAGATTGAAAAATAGCGTTATTTTGCTAAATGTCAATCCCAGACATTCCACTGTTAGTGTTCCATACGTACCTCCTCCCTGGTGTTTTCATTGTCGTCCTTTACTCTTGTTACTTTCAGAGCCACTGTTTCCTTACTCCTGTATTTTCTACAAAGAGCCACGTCTCCAAAAGCGCCGGAGCCTAAGATTTCTTTAACAAGGTAGATTGTGGAGGGGGTTTTGATGACTGACCCAATCTTAAGGATGGCCATGTTCAGACAGAAGAGATATAACACGTCTAAATGTAAACTGCCTTGAAATTTTAAAATAAACAAATAGAACTACCACTAATACAAACACTGAACAATCCCCATGACACCAACCAATGAGCAAGAGTTCAACACTCAACATTCTAATTAATACAATTCACAATCTTTTCTAAGATTTGTACATCTGGAGTTCTTTTTAATTGTAAATTGCATATTAAGCTAATGTGAAATATCATGTAAATGGTCTTAATAAATTTGTAGAAATATACATAATGATGCATCCTTACCTTCCTCCCCTACAAGAAACATGAAACAAATGAAAACACTTCAATTGTTTTATAACTTTCATCCAAACCAACTCAAGTCTGAACAAGGTGTAATGATAAGAATGCAGTAAACCAGGTCTAAATAAGGTCATTATGATACAAACAAATATATGCCATGCTACAGTTTAAAACTGATCTTTAAGGAGAGTATATAACCATACAATCCATTTAACACACTTTACTGGGTGAATATGGGTAAAGAGGCACAATGTGTAAAGTGGGTCAGATGAGTTTGTACCTGTTTATCTGTAAATGAGTGTCCCCACATGAATTAAAATCCATTTGAATGTACGGTACTAAATTAAAAACAATATTTTAAAACTGAAACTATAACATTTTAAAACTGAAAGATAGTTGGATTTAAAAAAAAAAAAATAATAATAATTTATTATAATATATTTCTGAATAAAAACACCATTGGTAAAGTGGGACAGTGTTTTGCAAGACTTTTACAATATTATAGCCAGTAGAGTAAATATGGAATATAAGAGGCAGGTGGGTGCACTCTTAGATAACATGCCCATCGAACATGTCCACTCCAACACGGCGCCAAGCATCAGGAACACCAGCTACCTCATGGCTCTCCACCAGATTTCTGCATCACTAATAGTTATTATTTCTAGTAGCCTGTTTAACCAAGTTATAAATTCTGAAAGTTGAAAAAGGGCATCTGGACAAGGTTTTGATTGTTGAAAAGCTTTCATCTGCCAATCCAGCAGACTTCTTCAGTTCTGGTTAGAAAGGTGGGTGAGCTGAGATT
>JAVQKC010187952.1:0-16793 GCA_036025475.1 Philypnodon macrostomus | reverse complement strand
TGTGTATTATCTGTAGTGTGTGTGGTATTGGTGTTGTCTGTAGTGTGTGTGTAGTGTGTGTGTTATCTGTAGTGTGTGTGGTATTGGTGTTGTCTGTAGTGTGTGTGTAGTGTGTGTGTTATCTGTAGTGTGTGTGTAGTGTGTGTGTTATCTGTAGTGTGTGTGGTATTGGTGTTGTCTGTAGTGTGTGTAGTGTGTGTGTTATCTGTAGTGTGTGTAGGGTGTGTGTTATCTGTAGTGTGTGGTATCTGTGTTATCTGTAGTGTGTGTAGTGTGTGTGTTGTCTGTAGTGTGTGTGGTATTGGTGTTGTCTGTAGTGTGTGTGTAGTGTGTGTGTTGTCTGTAGTGTGTGTGGTATTGGTGTTGTCTGTAGTGTGTGTAGTAAATGATGTGAATGGAGCAGTGGTCTGGGTAGAGTTCATTCATGTCCTTGTTCAGCCCGGGGCCTCAGGTCTGTGGGGAGCAGACAGGAGTAGGAGGGAGGGCCTTCTCTGGACTCTGACCAGATCTCTTCTATTAGGACACTACAGGAAATGAGCTGTGGACATTACCAGAGCCTGTCTAATAATGGGCAAACTCAATATACACCACCCCCTCATTTGTGATGTCTTCAATGGGATTAGTGACTTACTCCATTAGTTTAGGATACAAACCTGAACGGTCAGTAAGGCTTATCAATGTATAGCAAATGTATTATTGCAATGTCACATAACTACTTGTACGTATATATTATCCTTTTTTTACCTTATATTTAAGCAAAAAATAATTACTCAGTCAATAGTACGTAGCGGAAATTGTCTGAGAACAAAATAAAATTACTTTGAGGTCCTCAGTAGCTTTTTTAGAAGGGTTTTTGTTTTAGAGCGAGGGAAGGAAATGTTTAACCAATCACACGCTTCCACAGGACAGGAGCCTGATTGGTTGATACATCCATTAAAACATCAAAATCAGGTAGTGCAGCTTTAACTGGCAGAATGATTTTTCAAACAGATCTGGTCTTGTTTTATGTGTATTCTTTTACGTTTTAATTTATAGATCTAAGCCACACAGAAAGGACCACCTGCTCAATCTTTATAATATCAAGTGATCAAATACAATGAATAATATTAAGATCAGTGCATATTATTCTCAAACTCAAAACAAGTAAAATGATTAGAATGAAATGCTGGCGTTAGCCTTGACTCAGAAGTTTCCCATGTGCTAGTGCTGGTTTGTTGCTATAGTGTATTGTTTAAGTTCAACATTTAGCTCTGATTGCTCTTTGCCAGTGAAGTGGTTCCAAACACAAATATATAGATATTCATTAGTCAAGATTCATCTAAATTAATGTCACAGGTCATACAAATATTGCAATAATAACTATCATTACTACGGAAGCCCTAAGAGGACTTACATTGCAACTTTTTATTATAGATTATAATTTTTTTAATAATAATTTCCTCAAAATCACGAGATAATCAAGCCGTTATAATGAGAAAACTACTATTGTTTTCCCGAGATTATCTCGGGATTTCAGTAAAACGATTATTTAAAATGAATAATCTATAATAAAAGTTGCAATGTAAGTCCTCTCTTCCATACATTGCAGACTGTACATTGTATTTTATAGCTGTAGCTCACCTGAGTCATAGGTAAAGTCCCGTGGCTCCTGCTTAATCATCATGGAGGGGGGGTAAGCGTGTGGCAGTGGGGCCCCCATCATGGCGGGGTGTTCAAACAGGGGGTCCTGGTACTCCTGCTTGAAGCCTTGAGGAGGGAAGGGGATGTTGGGCTCGGACATCTGCCTGTGGTACATGGGCCGACTGTCCCGCGTTATCACGGGAGGGGACGGGAACGAGTGGCACGGCTCCGAGAGCTGCCGACGAAATCTAGGTCAAAGGATGAATAAACTAAATGATATCCAGCTTTTAATGTCTTTCAGTCACTTTAGTATGTAAGGCCTATACCTGATCGTAAGGCCTATACCTGATCGTAAAGGTGTAGTCCATAAGTTTCCTAAAATAAAAGTTAGACCCTGTTGAGTTTGTGAGTTCCCGCTTTGACCAATAGTATTTGAGTTTTACTTAAGTCCCTCCCCAGGCCTCTAGAGACTACAAATGACCTACTTTACGTCATAGAACAGGGTCAGAGAGTACATTTTAAGCATTTTCTTCTTTTATGAATCTACGGACTTAAACTGGTAGAGCTTCTAGTCCTTTATATTAATTCATTATATATATATTTTATTATATTTTCTGACTTCATAAGACTATTATACATATTCTATTTTTCCACCAGAATGCTTGCTCTAAAAAAGGGATTGAGTTGGATTTGTAGGCCACTGTATTAAATTGTGTATTGCAGTAAATAACTAGTCTCATACTTGCTTGGTAAACCCTGCTACAGATAAAAAATATAGCTGTTCCCATGCAAGCAATGGTACATTTCATGAATTTGAGCAGAAGTTTTTATTTCTTTACTTTTTGTCAACTTGTGTCTAGGGATGGGAGAATTACAATATCATTGTTTATCGCAATAAAAGATACTGCCAATTATTGGATCGTGGCTATTTATTATTACAGTGATAATCGTTCATCGCAGTAATCATGTTATTTGCACCTCAAGGCCCTTTGGACTTTATTATGAACAGACAATTATACTTAGTAATAAAATGTACTGGTGTGATTCCAGCATTTTAAGGCTTTAAAAAAAACCTGTACACACCTATCGTGATATTATCATTAATATAAATTAATTATGGGCAGATAATCATGACAAAAAACATCGTCCCAGGCCTTCTTGTGTCGATTGGTTTATGCCTCAAACCATTACCAAGACTTTTACATTTGTTGATATATCCTTTCGTAGCATGATATTTTGGACATTATTAATTTAATCTAATATGTCATTTAAAGTATTTTAAACCTGGTTACATCAAATAATGCTCACAGCTCCATGTAAATGTAAATTACTTGTGGTCTAGCCTGGTATACCAGCCCCTCCTACTTCTTTTCAAAAGTGGGACGGACCAATCGTGAGCCGCAAACGAGCCGTAGCGTTAGCTAATGCGACTTCCTCGTTAACAACAAGCCTTGTTCTGTATGTGTGGCGTTTTAGCGTCATGTCTGGTGTTTCTGATCAGTTTACTATACATGGGTAAACTCCGCCCTTGAAATTGAATGCAATCAAATATAGACCAGACTAACATCTTTGTATATCACAGGAAAAGATTGAGTCGTGGCTGGTCAGACTACCTGTGGTCCATGGCGTAGGCGCTGTCTGGGAGGGGCTGTGATGCTGGGATGTGGCCGTAGGTTCTCTCGGGGTTGGGGGAGCCATGATTAAGGGGGGACACGGGGGTGCTACAGGGGGGCGTCACCGGGCTTGAGGGCTTCATTCTTGCGGGCTGCTTCTGCTCATAGGCACTGCACACAAGATACATCACAGGTTAGCTATCCATATCATTTTAAATATTACATATTCAGGAAAGGTTAATAATGAGTCAATAAAAATATATTTGTTACTGGTACGGATTTGG
This sequence comes from Philypnodon macrostomus, assembly GCA_036025475.1. Lineage (NCBI taxonomy): Eukaryota > Metazoa > Chordata > Actinopteri > Gobiiformes > Eleotridae > Philypnodon > Philypnodon macrostomus. The sequence goes on along the minus strand of JAVQKC010187952.1, from coordinate 13,276 downwards.
AATAATGTTTAACAGTGCAAGATGTGGGTATTTTTACAATTATTCCATGTGTTTCTTCAGATCTATTCTTCGCAGTAGTAACTCTAATCTGTGTGCTTTAAAACAACATAACCAGGAGAGAAAATGACTCATTCAGTTCTTCAGAAAGCAATTTTCAGATGCTTCTCTGCATACAAGGTCATTACTGAGCATACAAGTGTCATATATCTCAAATCCAGTGTAGCTAAGCAACATGCACACGCTTTAATGTACATTTGATCAAACACAGTCCTTATTACGAACTGATTTGAATGTGTTTATAAAAATACAAGACAGTTGTGGCAAATAAATTGAAATGTTTAGACCAATGTGATTTTAGATGAACTGAAATAAGCTCCCCACTATGTTCTAATGTGTCCTGTACTGTTTATACAAAGACTGAACGATATGAATGTGTTGTAGTGTGTACCTGACGTACAGACACTTGTCTCCATACTGGAGCTTGAAAGGCCGCTCCTGACTGCAGTTGGAGCTCAGCTCTAAACACGGGCTGTGCAGCTCCCTCTTGATTTTCAGCTGGAGACCGTGGAGAGCCACTAAAATGAGACAAAACAGATGACAGGAGAAAATCAACATACCATAAACATAACTTAACTAAGACCACTCTAGTGCTCCCAGATTTATTTACACTCTACAATAAGTTTAAGAAATTACTGTATTGCTATATTGTGGACAGCCTTAAATCGAGTCATCACCAAGTCAAAAGATCAATTCAGCATTATATTCCAACATCGTCAAAGGTTCTTCCAAAAAAGGAAGCATGATCCTAATTTATAAAGAATTCTATATTTGTGTATTTAGTATTCAGTCTTTGACTAGTGCCAGTACATGAGCCTACTGTTCCCGTACAGCAGTAAATCTATATGTTTGATGTCTGTTAATCACTAATAAAGAGAGGAAGTCCATACAGATAAATTAACTCTTTACTGCTCATCCTAAGCAGTATTTGACATCCTCGACCATCACTCTCACAGACAACTCACTTCAAATCTCATTTGTACTGGCTTTTCCTGACGACCACTCTCTTAGTGAAATATGACAATCATCAGAGTGGGGGGGTTGGGTTGGGGAGGGGTGTGGCTTGCGTGCTTTCAGCTGTTGTCAATACGCTCCAGACGACAGCGGCGGCTCATTGATCTGAAGGGCCGCGCTCTCTGCCTATGGCCCCACAGTGAGCCGGCTGCATCTGAGAGGCTGCTAAGTGCCTGATCAGTCCTGATTAACATCCCATCTTCTACAGCCATGATCAACGCTAATTCAATTGGCTGCGCTTCTGACGAAAACTAGTGAGTGAGAATGAAGTCAGTCTGTACGGCCGTCTCACCGCGACCCGAAGAATCAGACACATGCATGCAGACACATGATGAATTGGTCTGTCCGGTATACAAATATTAATCAACCACAAAAATCAGTAGTGGCTTTTCTACATTATGGGAAAGGTTGGGTCCGTACAGCATTGGTATAGGTAACTCCGCTCTTTGCAATTCCACTGTTCATTGTAGATAATGGTGTTGTCCACAAAATAATGGCCTATACTTATATAACGCCTATACCATTACAGATGCCCAAAGCACTTCACAATTAAGTCCATTTATTCATTCACTCCACATTCACACATTAGTGGTGGTAAGCTACTTCTGTAGCCACAGCTGGCCTGGGGCATACTGACTGAGTCGTGGTTGCCATTCCATGATTACAGCCTTTCCGACCACCACCAAGCAGAAATCACACAAGCACATTCATTCATATGGGTTAAGTGTCTTGCCCAAGGACACAACAGCAGTATGAAGTTTTGAGCGGGGTGACCGCTCTACCTCTGAGCCACTGTCGCCCAAAAATGCGAGGTCACCCAAGTGCAACATAAATTATGTTTCTACGAGAAATAGATAATTATAATTGAAGCTGACCTTTAAAACGTGTCCATATTTGTTGCATGACACCATTTTCAGGACATTTCTGGGTATTCATAATTGCTTGATGCAATTTAGACAATAAATGTTAATAAAAGGTCTGCTGGAAAAGAGGGCTTTTACTTTATCCACATATTCCCCATGTTTTTTATAGTTCATTTAAAAGGATGCACTACTTTCAGCCTTCTCAAAGTGCTACATCCCACTGTGTGACAATAGAAGGCACCTGCTCTGACCGGTACCTCTTCAGTATCCTGACAGGACGGACATTAAGTGTGAGAAGAGATGTGAGAGGACTTTTCTCACGACTGACTGACAGCTGCCACATGAGGACATGCAGAGGGCTGGATGTGCCAAGAACCCAGCTGACGCACAGACACTCCCCCGGGGGTGTCCACACGGCCCCGCAGTGAGAGAGCTCAGGGGTTGTTCACGGACCGTGCTGGGGGCCTGACCTTTCCGGGTCATCGATTAGAGGTCAAAGAGACATTTCCTGAGGGGAGACCTTTGAGGAGGCTGCTCTGGGAAAGCCTTGCAATACAAGCTTATGGAGTCAAAACAATGCCACGCTTTTAACACCAGTGGATTTACTGAATTAACAAAGCAAACATAACAGCCATGTTTGTTTAGGTAAAATCACTGTTACTAGGAATTGCACACTGTATCCAGCTTGATCCCTACATATCAGACTGCAATAACATTACTGTCTTGTGACCATGTAATGGGAATTCACTCTTTCTAGTAAAAATGAAATTTTGCACATACTGGTTGATCCATGGTTTATTTAGATCCAGTTTTACACCTGTTTATTACTTTTGTGGTTATTTTGTCAGTTTTTAGACATGGTTTAGTCCCTGCAGTAAACCAAAATTCACCAAATAGTGAACACATGGACAGTCACAAAAACAAACAAAACAAATATTTAGGTCATTCTTCAGTTATTTTTTGTTGTTATATTTTTCAGTTTAGTTCCTGACTTTTTAGATTACGTTTATCCCTATATATCACACTGCAATAACATCATTGTCTTGTGATCATGTGATGGAGCATTTAGTCTTTCTAGTGACTGTCCTAACAAAGGGTTACATTTTGTATATTTAAGTACTGGTTAATCCATGGTTTGTTCCTTTTTAGTCCACATTTATCCCTGTTTATTCTTGGTTTATTGTTTATTTTGTTAATTCTGTTTTTAGACATGGTTTAGTCCCTGCCTAACGTTTTAGTTTACATTTATCCCTATACATCAGACTGCAATAACATCATTGTCATGTGATCATGTGATGGACATCTACTATTTTGAGTAAAAATGACTGTCCAACTAGGGTGTGTGTTTTAAAACTTTTTTTTTTGTTTTTAGACATGGTTTAATCTTGTTTACATTAATAAACACCCAGAGCTTGTATATATTTTAATAGCAATCACTAGTACTAGACTATATCACATATAGCATTTTTTCCCCCCCATCACCATGCGCACACACTCTTGCTCAGGACCTATTACTCTTATTTAACTAATATATATATATATAACCCTAACCCTTTCTTCCATAGATTGTGGTTTAGCTATAGGTTCACAGCGGGCGAATCAACAATTGCGTCACATGTGCCGAAGCAGAGAGCTTTAAATTAGAAATGGAAATGTCACAATAGATTTCGTCAGTGGGGTGCCAAGGTACACAAATCAATAGCAAGGGCAATGGCTCCGACTGAAAGAGACTCTTCCTTTTTTTAGTCCAGAATGTCATGCCCATCACGGCTTGATTGCTCTCATTATCTACATATTGATTAACTAAGATGGTAGGGTGTTTAAGAGAAGAGCAGTTAGAACAATTACTGCCTCTATTTTGAATGCAAATGTTGTTTTTCTACTTCCGATACCTCAAAGAAAAAAAAAAAAAACAGTATATTTGATCAACTGCAAATGGTAAGTATTGTTCTCACAATATTGTTTTGCAATACATTGAAGATAAGAAATCACATGGAATAAAATGTATGTTGTGACAGAAATTAGGTCAAATAAAAAAGGAGAAATAAGTGTTTTCTTAAATGTAATTACATATGTAATTAAATATATTTAAAAAATTACAATAAATACATTTTGATTACATTTTTCCCAGTTTTTTGCCTTAAATTTAGTTCTGGTTTAGGTTTTTTCATGGACCCCCACTTTTGACCAGTGGTAGGGTGTTTCATAGAAGAGCAGAAAGAACAATTAATGCCAATATTTTGAATGCATATGTTGGTTTTCTACTTCTGATACCTCACAAAAACAAAAAACAGGCAAATTGTATTGAAAATGTATCGCAATATCAGGAGAATACATAAAAAATTAAGTGTTTTGTCCTGTGTTTTCTTAAATGCAGATATGCCATTAAAAAAAAATACAGTTTTTTATTTAGCTCAACTTTTGACTAGTGACTCCAGCACCCTGTATCTTTTAATAAACATTAAATCAAAAAATAAATATACTTTTCCTTTGTGTCTAGTTAATAAACCAACATAACTATCGCATATAGTTTTTTTTCCCTAAATATTGTTCAACTACTACTCACAAATTCCTGGCCTCGATAGTGCCATACTAAAGTGTGTCTTGGCAAATACGGAGCCTACGTTTGGCAGATATTTTTCCAGTCCATTCATAAAAAAATTCAGGTCTTTTGGCAGCAGCGAAAAACCTTCCATTCCATTTTCACCTACTGTAGGTGCTCGACTTCACTGTTAAACGCCGGAGAGTGGGTTCTGCCGGGGAACGTGTGGCCTCATTTTACACCTCCTCTTCTCCACCCTTCCCTGCTAAGTTATGCTAATGGTAAGCATCTGTGTTGGAGTTTGAAGACAAAAGAAAATTCTCATTCTTCAAGCCCGAGGACACTTGCTCGGAGGCCGCTTGCATGCTGTTATTTTGTGATGCACAGATTCAGAGGGCAAAGTCGACATAGATGGAACAAGAGGAGATACTACATGCATCAGATGAAATGGTTGTTAAAAAATATTTGATTTTGATTTAGCTGTCAAAGAAGGTAGCTATTTTGGATGGTTTTGATGATTTTTACATAGGAAATCTATCGGGCTATAGTTACTAACTAACTGTAATATTGAGTTGCACAATCAAGACCAGTTGCAGTGAAAAACAGGGATATTACGCTTTTGGGCAAAATTTTTGAAAAATTGAAAATGTTCATGCTACTTTTTGTCTGTAATCATCTTCAAAAGGACAATAAAAGAAAATCATAAATAATGGAAAACATAAATAAACATAAATAGAAAATAATTACATATTACAAAAAAAATTATCTAGTCGTCCTGGTGCAAATAAAAAGTCGGGTTGTGATTATGGCCAAGCAAAATTTGGGCCTTTAATTAGAACCAGGTTATATTGCATTTTAGGAGCATTCTGTAATTTAACCTAACTATATCAACTATCCCTCAAACCATTTGTGACTAGTATATTTACCTTTCCGTACCTGTGACAACACATTAGTCCGGTTAATCTTTGCTCCCAGTCCATTAATCACCTGTCTTAACCACAGTCTCCTTCCCTGTGCTTTGTGTGTCTTCTAACTGGGGCCGGCGCGGGAGCCCATATGGGAGAGGTGCCGGCTGGGACGCCAACCCCTCCCTCCATCTGTCAGTACCTCTGCGCTCTGCTGCCGGTGTGCCAACAGGACAATTCAGATGGTCAGCAGTCTCCCCTCACCGCGGCCACCCACCCCGGCCTACCTCTCTGAAGGACAACGGGACGGTCTAAGTGACCTCTGCTTCTCTGCTGTGAGCCGCGGTGCTTCCTCCATTTTGGATTTGATAGGTTAAGCTAATAATCCGCGAGGTTGGGGGTTTGGAGTGTAAATTGAGGGGTCAAAATATAAAAATATTTACTAGTCAATAAAATCTAAGGATATCTGACTTGTGTCATGTTTCACCCAAAATCAAGTAACCCTAAGTTTTTGTGACTAGTATATATTGAATGCAAGTATATGATGAGCAGTCTTTAATGCTAAAATATTACAATGACATATATCAGTTACACTGCTATTCTGGCAAAAATGGCACAAAAGAGTAGCGCCAAAAAGGCAATCGTAATGGACTAGAGCTGAGAGAAACAGTTGATATTTGATAATCATGTTGTACATTGTGAAATCAATATTTGAATGCAAGTCCAATGAAGCAAAAATAGTGCTCAAAATGTGAAACTGAACGAGAAACTAAATTAAGGAAGTTATAATTACTATATTCATTTGATCACAACACATTTTCCTTTAAAGCTCTAATATGAAAAATGATTAGAGATTAAAGACCATGGTAATATTGTGATACAGATTTTGTGATAAATCATGTGGACTGTGGATAGTTCCGTTTTAAGGAAAGGTCAAATCATATTGTCCATTTGTTGGTTCCGTTCTCCGTGTCTTAGGATCTAGTAAATATATCTACATTCGCTTTCTATATTACTCTACATTCACTGTGTTGAAATTGAAATGGCAACATACTGCATATACAGCCTAAAATAGGACTGTAGGACATTTGTTTACTGATCCAAGCGTATCTCGGAAGTGGAGTGGACAGGGTGGACAGGCAGTTGGGTCTTTTCTCACAGTTTCATGGGCGTTTTGGCTCATATAGGAAAGACATGTGCTCGCTCTGAAGACCCGCTGAGAACCACTCACTCCGTTTCTGTCCACACCTTGGCACCTCCTCCTCCAGAAGTGCTCCGTGCCAAGTCACCAGTCACTGTGAGCAGCCATCACAGAACCAGGTGAGATAGGCATATAAGGCACTACTGAAAACAGGAAGGTGGACGATCTTGAATTATTATAAGTTATGCTGATTTCTGAATTACTTATTCCTTATGAGTATGAGTGGGCGATATGGTAAAAATATCATCACAATTGTATTAAAAAAAATCACAATTTCGATTTTATCCCAATTTTTTTGTCTGACGCAGAAGACTTCTGCTATCAGTGCCTTCATAGAACCTTTTTAATCTTATAATATTTACTGCATCCAATCCAATGTTCATCATAATACTTAATACTCTTTATTTTCCTTTTTTTTAACGACAGTAAAGAGCCGAGCGTAAATGAATGCACTGTAGCACGATTCAACATTTTTTTCCCATACCATCAGATCGTCATAATTTCATATAACATCAACAACAATCAAAAAGATTTTATCGCCATATCGGACACCCCTACGTATGCATTAAAATATTTTGATAGACCGGTTATTCAATTTATTCTATCTAACATTTTGAGTGGTGAGAGCCAGAAGCACCTTTACATGCAGGATAAATATGCAGATTCAATAAATGTAGTCTATGTAGTAATTTTAACAATCTAAATATTTTCCAGCAAACATTATGAAATGGTGCATATAGTTCATTGTGTATTTTTGAGCATAGTACTTCTTGATAGATGAGCAGTGAGCAGGAAAGAAACATTCTCTTAAAGGCACTATCAAGGCACGTCATGAGTTACACTATTAATTGATGTCTTTTTTCCTCACTAAATATGGCAAAAATAGTTTAGAAAGTAATTCAGAATGATTTAAAATCATATTTGAATGCATTTTGCAATTTATATAAAATTTGTATATAAAATTTGGCTCGGCCTTTCCAAATTACCACAACCACAGAGGGTCATTTTTGTACTTTTTAATTTGTATTTTTTTTACAGCGCATACAAAAAATTACAATGCAAGGGGCCACATTTATTTTTCTGTGCACATTCTTCAGGGCATTTTGTTAAATTTCCAGGTGGGTATTGACTTAAAAAACGATAAGGTTTGAGTGATTTATACTACCTATGTCAGTCCAGAACATTTAACTTTAATGTTCACATACAGTATGTATAAATGTATACAAAATAAATTCAGAGTAGAGTGCAAGCACAGAAAGATGACTTTTTGCACAAGTTGTAATATATAGTCGTTATTATAAAAAGGATGAAGCAACACTTAATCTCCACGTTTAGAACACTAACCACATTGCGGTGTTTGCCAAATGCCAGTACATCTAGCAAGAGGTCACTGAGGAGAAAAGCGTTACATTTCAAAACAGCCAGTTAAAAATATTATTCCAGTCACTAAAAAAACACACTATTTTGACTCATGCAAATAAGTCATGGTCTAAGATTATCTACGGAGGCCAGTCTGAGTGCGCAGAGGTAAGACATTGGGTTTTTGTACTATGATGTTGCACAGAAACAGCACAGAGGTACACAGAAGTACACAAAAGTACTCACGTGCGCGGTACTCACAGTTTTCAGTCTGGAAGTCGGGGACAAACTGCTCGTCATTGTCGGGAACTTGAGCTGCACAAAAGAGACACACAAGAAAGAAAAGGTGATGTTGACGGACAAACGCAGCATTGTTCTCCACAGTTCAGAGAGGGCTCCTGGGATGAACGCTCAGCCTATAGCAGCACTGTGTAATTCAGCTGACGGGTAGAAGACAGACACACATATTATTAGGCACATAATAATAATAATAATACTACAATATAACATTTACCAGATCTAGCGGTTTAGATTATTTATTTTTTTGTTTTTTTGTGTGTATGATTTTGTTAAAACTGAGTTATGCTATCAATTGTTTATTATTAACATCATGTGCTTTCTTTTTATTTATTGGAGAGAAAATAGCTAGATATGTCATTTCTGCCAGAAAACAAATTTTACAATAAAAAATCATACTAAAAACAAATAAATAAATCAATATATAATGTACACTTGGGCTGCTTATGACTTTTTAGAGCTATATTGTCACATAATGTAGAACTGGCCAATTAGGTGCTGTATATGACCTTAACAGAAACTACATTAACTGCAATTTAATTTGTGAATACTGGATTTAATCAGTTAGTTACCTAAGTGCATTTGACTGTTATAGTTTTTATACTGGAAATAGTATCAACATAAGATGTATCCCATTAATAAAACACATAACATAAAAGCACTATCCTGTCTTTGTCAGAATAACTGACAATTCCACACCAGTTTTTTTATTTTTTTTTTGCATTATTTCCCAATCAATGAAGTCCATTTTTATCCGACCGTGTGTCTGGGCGTGGGATTATATTTTTCTTCAGGTGACAGTCTCCGTGTTAGTATCCCGGTCCATTGACGGCTCTGTGGCTGTGGCTCTCACTTCTTGCCAGCAGCCAAACACCCATTGTTAACAGTATCTAATTGGCTTCCTCCCTACTGCTGGATCCACCTGTACCCACTGCTTACGGTCTGTTCACCTGAGCTCGCGACGCCCACCAATGCTAAAATAATGAAGAGAGCCCGCATCAATTATATAACATCATATTCATCTGACATGTATTTTGGAGTGGGGTTTAAAAGTGTCATTAGCACATCTATTTATACACTCAATGAGGTGGATTCTCATTATCGCGGGAGCAGGGACATGTCTTAACGTGTGCCCGGCTCGCTGAAGAAAAAAAAGAGACAGATTTTTCCATTTCTGACACTTTTCATATCATGTTTTCTCGCCTGAGGTGTGAATTAAAGAGAGTAAACAATTAACAGATCGCGTAGAGAAGGCGCGCCATATTTTCCAACAATGTTAAACAGGTGGAGACAGCAGTAAACAGATGCTCAAATGAGGGTTCTGCTCAGGGTTCCAGCGCAAATTTGAAAAGTCATATTTATGATCATTTAGGACATTTTTAAAACCTCAATGGGAGCTAGACATGTGGACTTCAATAACAACTCTTCTTATAATTTTTGGCACCTCAAAAACTGTTTTACACATGATATATTATGCAAATGAACATGACCATACACAGTTCAATTCTGTCTGAATCCCATGTTTAATGCTTGCTTTTTCATTTGTAACAATTTTCTTTTAGTAATATTATATTTTCAATATTTAATTTATATATATGTTGCTTACAACCTATAGATGCTCCACTTCTTTCCTCTTTTAAACTGCAAATCAAGATTTGTCTCAATGTAAATTGACATAAACTCTGTGAAAATGTTTTATTCATTCTTGTCTGGACCCAATATCCACATGTGGTTTATTTTTAACTTATATTTCATATTTCAAGGTGCTATACTATATTGTTTCTTGCTCAAAATGTTACAGATCCGAATATTATTGTGAAAAGACGTTGTGAAAAGGTCTGATAATGTTTCCCTATATGATTCAAAAACCAAAGCCTATATCAGCACAATGTTTTAAGTAAGATTGGGAGACTTTTTACTCACAATTCTCAATATTTTCTAAAAACTTGAGGAAAATTCACAGTAAAGGACAAAGAAGTGAGCGATGCTGAAACCAAAATAGGGTAGAAGAAGTGTCTTGGGGACCTAACGGAAGTATAGGATGGATGATTCACCGGAACGGGTTTTGTGAAAAAGCCAAGCAAACTCCTGGAGAGAACAGGCAGCACTGGAAATCTGCCACCAAACATAAAAGACAACAAAAAAAATAACCACGGCACAGGACAAGAAGCTGAGACAAAGGCGCTAAACATAGGGCCTGGTTGAAAAAAGTCATTCAAATATATTTTAGAAGTACGACTTGACTAAATTTGATCTCAAGAGGTATTTGAGTAATACGTTTGACGGAAATTCACGGTCTCTCCTCCAATTACCTGAACTAATAAATCTCTGAAAAGGGGAGATATTCCTTGTAATGGACAGGAAGTCATTCATTAAGTTACCTACAATGTTGAAGCTTCACATTGATCCACGACAGGCAGAAGTGTCATCTTTAGCAGTGATACCTCTTCTCTCTTTTCACACTTTGGATACTGAAATATTTAAATGATATTATTCCCGCTTGGCCATGTCTGTCTGTGTGTGTGTGTGTGAGCGCGCGCTGGGCTAGGGTTTGGAATATTCAGTACCAAAAGTTGATTTTTATAAGGATTATGAGGTGAGTGATGGAGTCTCACCTGTGCAAAGCGGCAGTATTTGAGCAGTATTTAAGTTGATTTTATTATTGTGTGGACTTTTGAGTTTATAAAGATGAATGAACTAGAAATAAAACTAAAACAGCTTTCCATTAAATTATCGTTTACCAAACAAAGAAAGGTTATAATGGACATGAGAGATTTTCAATTATAATATTATATTTTTTTTTTATTAACATGACATACGTATGACACAGGCAAGGCTTTAATATGATCATTTATCTGACATGACTTTTGGACAGAAATCCCCAAAAATAAATAAATAAAAAATAAAGTAAACATTTTTATTTTGTATGATTGTTAATTATAGAAAACAAATTGTATAACAATGTTATTATCGTAAAGTTTCACCCAAATATCCAATTTAGTTAATATTTAATTCAAGTAAATTTAACTTTTCCCGAAATTGCCTTAGGTTTAGAAGATACTGTTACACATTAAATAAGTTTTACCCAAAATGCATAAAAGATGTATTCAAAGCAAGTCAGTGTAAGTAAAATTTCAGTATACCAACTTCACACGCACTCATTCTGGAATTGTATGCAATTTTGTCTTTGAACTAGAAATAACTTATGCTACAAGAGTGTTTAAGTTCTGTTGTACTAACTTAGAAAGCTTCAACTCTCCGAGCAAACCGAGCAAAAGGCCAGAATTTTGAATCTAAGATTTTGTCTTTTTTAAAACTGCACTTAGACTCAACAAAGCTTTCACTGTAACATTCTGCACAAAACTGTAAAATATAGTTAAATGTCATAAATGAAGTCAGTTTAACATAGTGAGATTTATGACACATACAAATGACATGCAAATACTTTTTAAGTTTAAACATGCACAGTTTAGAAAAGATGAAGAAAGAATAGCACTAACCAAAAGTTCGGTGCTGCAGACACGGCGGAAAGAGGACACTCGCACTTAAATCCTGAAGCATCACGTCTGACTTAGACCACAAACTGCAAGTCTTGCCATTAGCGATAAAAATAAAATAATCAAAAAGTAAAGAAGCGGCTAAAAAAAACAAACTAATTCAGTTTCTTATTTAAAAGTTTAGGAAAAATACAATTATAAATCCATTCTTTTTTTTCTTTTTTTTGCCGGTGATGAAAGAGAAGCTCTGGTGGTACAGCTGGAGAAGATAGAGAGGTGTGCGGAGCGAGGGAGGAGTGTAGAGTGACTGATAGAGAGAGCAGAGATAGAGCGAGAGAGCGAGAGAGAGAGCGAGAGAGAGAGCGAGAGAGAGAGCGGGAGAGAGAGGTGGTGGTAGGCTGGTTCACGGAGCAGCCCCACACTGCTTCTCCTGGTAATTTGTGATGACACTCTCTGGGTAGAGCCTGCTCAGTCTCCCTCAAGACCCCTCTCTCACGGTGTCTAATGTATGCATGACACACGAGGCGCCTCTTCCACACGGGCTTTTAATTGGACTGCCGCGCTTAGGCAAGGTACTCCAGCATGAGGCTTTTTTATACTCTCTATACCTCCTCCTTTTAGCTCCAGGTTTAAAAGACTCACCTTCTGCCAACCAGCTCTCTGCAGCTGACTGAGGTCCTGGAACAGTTCTGGAGGGGAACCAAAGGAAAAGAAAGATGTTATACGGCTGAGAGTAGCAGCACAAACCAGTGACTTCATTATGGCTGCCTGATCAGAGGCGCCGGATTAGACATGGGTCATGGGAGGATCCATGACTAAAGCAGTGAACATGGGGCTTTATTTACATAATAAATGACTAGAGCAGACATGGGAGATAATCTTACTGTTCTTTATAAGAGTTGCCACCCATCCTCACTGACATACAGTACTTGTCATGCACCATACTTGGTACTTATGCCCTCCTCTAGAGGGCACATCAAATACTGTTTCTGGATTAATACTGTCGTTCATAAAGAGTGCAATTCATTTTCTTTTTTGTTACTGTGCAGTGCCACATTTCTTTTATATGTCTAATGTTGACCCAGCAATAAAACCTAATGCACGCAAGGGTATGCGAGGATAATATGTGAACAATAGGACACAGCCCTATTTGGAAAAAATACACTTACTAGAACCATAATCCTATGGACTGAGCAGCATAAAAACATGAACAAATCAAAGACATGGGTTATTTTTCAGTTATTATATCGGCGAAAACAGCGTGTCGCCGATATTATGGAATAAGTTCGTTCCGCGTCCGCATCCGCAGATCCTAGCTGTGAACACGATAACTCAAAAACGAATTGCCGGATCAGTTTCAACATTTGCACACAGGTGCATACCATAAAGACGCCGAACTGTATCGATTTAGGTACTTCTTCAATGAATATTAATTAAGTAATTAATTAATAACGGGCCAAAACTGTGAACGCAATAACTCAAAAAGTCTTTGCTGGATCTGTTTCAACTGTTGCACACAGGTACATATCATGAAGATGCAG
>JAVQKC010187878.1:0-15533 GCA_036025475.1 Philypnodon macrostomus | reverse complement strand
GCAATGACCCTGTTTATTGTTTACATGCATCTCTTTTTGTGAAGCCCTCTGAGGCAACTTTATTGTGATATAGGGCTAAACAAATAAAATTGAATTGAATTGAATTGAATTGAAGTTGCAGTTGGGTCTTGCAGATTTAAAATCTATGGCTACATGCCCTTCCCTTCTCACTCCATTTATTTAGAATTGAGTGTAATATATAAATAATTTCCATTAATTAGGCCAGTCATACAAAACTGGGCCAATGGATTTATTGGCGCAAGGCATTTCATACTTCTTAACATTCAAGGCAAGGGAAGTTTTATACATTCACTCTTTTAAAATAGATATAAATGGGTATTGTTATAGTCACAAAGAGTCAGGGACTTTTGGGTAAAATTACAGAATGCTCTATAAACTATAAATCACTATCACCTAGTTTGAGACCACTGTGGCAGGAACATGTTCTGTTTTCACCCCAAAAAATATGCCTAACATTTTGTGACTAGTATGAATATAATGCACAGCAACCCTAATGTCTATAAACATACACTTTCCATTAGTGATAACTGTAGTGTGAAGAGATTTCAGAAACAGCCACAGTTTGAGCGTGCCAGCAGCAGTCACCGAACTGCATTTGGAAAGCTAATAACACTTGTGATATGGGCCAGGCATGTGCTGAGGAGCGCCTCTCTGAATAAGCAGAGCTGCCTGTTCAGGGTCGAGGAGTGTGAGCGCTGGAGATTGAGGCCTGCTGCGCCACGGAGGAAATTCTCAGGGCGATCGATGCCGAGGATTAGGGCCGGCTTTGGGGGCTCAGGGCCTGGATCTGAGCAGTATTCTCAGCGGGGCCCTTGGGAGAGACGCAGAGGAAAGCTGGAGGGGAAGAGGAGAGAAGGGCCGAGGGAGAGGGGAGACGGGGCTAACCTGAAACTGTCAAGAGACTTCACAGAGGGTTGGCCAGCCAGGGAATAGGACGGCGCTCAGGTCCCAGTTGACATTATAAATGACACTGAGAGTCTGCCACCCACTCGGCTAAACACAAACTGACCACTGGAGCTGTGGGATAGCGATGGGGACATTTGTTGTGAAGCAGATTAACAAACAGGAATAAAGTTTGCAAAACCATCCTTACTTTTTTATTTCCAGTAGTTGTCTTTGGAGTTGATGAGCACACAACAAAAGGCAGCGTGGGTCTGTGTGTGTCTGCGTCTGATGCTCATGATTGGTCAGCCTGTTCGCCAGCTCGCCGCTCTCCCCCGGGTGCACACGGTTGGATCCATGATTCATTTTGCAATGAAGGGAAGAGTGAAAAAAAACAGAGAGCGCATGTGAGAGAAGAAACAGCCAAGACCACTGGGAAATTATACGGTGGAGCAGCGTGGTGGATCTGGAATTAAACGGCATAATTAATCAAGCAAAAAAACAAGCACGTTGCTCATACATTTATTATTTGCATTTTTTCCACTTCAGGAGATGTAATCAGCAGATATATGTTGGGGGCCTGATCTGTTTCATTGAGACTACAAGGCCAAGCACCTAGTACCGGCACTGACCCCAGAAGTGTGAAGTGGAATACCTGGCTTTTTTGTTTTTTTCACACCAACAACCATCGTCTGAAACAGTGTCTCTTATTGTAATCCCACAACAAGCAGAACAAGACAATTGGTTTGTTGCTCATACTGGGAATTAGGGTCTCGGCAAAATTGGGTTCACACGTCTGAGCTCTCTGTGGAGTTGTTCAACATTACACTAACTGTGCAGTTGACCCTGACGAGAAAAAATAAATATATTCAGAAAATGATTGGTTTAAGTAACATTGCACATACTGTAGCTGATTTAAGATGATAAACTCAAATGTAAGGTTGAACTCGGTTATGTTAACATAACATGCTTGTAGTAACATTATATCATTACAAGACACAGTGTTTGGGCACACATCATTTAGCTTATTCAAAGCTCTATTAGACACTCATGTAACCTTCCATTCAAAACAACTATTACATACTTTAAGGTTTAAATGAGAGTGATAGCATGATACTAGAGAACTATGGCTAGAGAGCTGTTTCGTCTCTATGTGATGCATTGGATGTGACCCAATGACAATACATTTACTTTCCTTCACTCACCAGACTTTGTATGAAAACTTCTCTTTTCATTGTGTTTAAGCTTTTATCATTTGCTGTTATAACATCCATTCTATTAACCAAAACAACAACATCTGGTATTTCTCTACAGTTATGTACGTATACATTGAATATACAGCTCAGGATTATGGATATTATACTTTATATTATAACATCGCCATGTTTTAAGATTTGCCAGGGACATTTTTTACTTTCTTTTCACATGAGACATTTCCATAAGCTTATTGAACATTTATGCACGGTTCGTAGTATCCTTTGGGACTGCTGGCCATGTATATTACTTTTTCTTATCTATATCCTGTCTGTCTGCCTCTGATTTGTGCTGCTGTGCTGTGCAGGAGTGGAATAGAGTCTTGGTCTTATCCTCGTAGTGGTGATACAAAAAGCTTAAAGAAATGTATTTATGTTGTTTGTGATGAAGTTATGACTTAATGCTAGGTAGGGCTATAAGGCCTAACTATATAAAAGTATACTTATATATATATAGGTATGCCTATAAGGCCTGACTATATAAAAGTATACTTTCATATAGTTAGGCCTATAAGGCCTAACTATATAAAAGTATGCCTATAAGGCCTACCTATATAAAAGTATACTTTCTGACATGCAACACGTGGTAGCTGTAACTGTTTAAAAATAAATGATAAATTTAGGCTCATTTTGAGATATTTCCCAGCCCCCAAAATATAATGAATCAAGTTGAAAAAGTGCAGAGTAAAAGTGATAATTATAGGAATTGATGATGAATTTAACCTGTCGCTTAGTCGCGCCTAAGCCCCATTATGGCCATTATGGGTAAATACATCCGGTGAGCAGTTTGAAACGTATCACTTTTCATGTGGTCAATATGGCTTTGTTCCTGAAGCGCCGTCATCAATCGCAGTATCAATATGGAAATAGCACTGTGACCCAGACATTAATCAATGGGCTCCTCGGGGAGGAAAGGAAGGCCAGGGCCACCTCAAAGCATCAATGAGACAGATCGGCCCGCAGTCAGGCTCGGACAGTGCGTATTGATAAGAGCATTTCCACCTGTAGCGGCGCGCGCGCACCAACACACGCGCTGGCCACATCTGAATTCAATACCCGCCGCCGCAGCTGCGAGCTCCAAGCCCAGAAAGACACGGTTGAGCGGAGATACGTGCCTCGACTCATCATAAGACCACTCTCTTATTCTCCATATATGTCCCCTTCCTCCCCTCCTTCCCTCGCTGTCTACCTCACAACTTTTGGGCCTAAACAAGCAGCTCACGTAGCCTATACG
The DNA here is from genome assembly GCA_036025475.1 of Philypnodon macrostomus. Classification (NCBI taxonomy): domain Eukaryota; kingdom Metazoa; phylum Chordata; class Actinopteri; order Gobiiformes; family Eleotridae; genus Philypnodon; species Philypnodon macrostomus. The sequence continues at coordinate 12,143 of JAVQKC010187878.1, read as the reverse complement.
TGGATACAAGGACTTCATAATTTACTTCTTTGTCTTTATTCCAAGACTTACTTTACTTCACACTCTCAGGAGTTTAGTCAAACCTATTTTCTATTTCCAACTTCAAACCGAGAGGGGGAAGAGGGGCTTCTCATCAAGGCGGAAGTCTTCTGATGATACCGCCGTCTCACTGCGAACGGGATTAGCGCGAAATCTCAGCGCTCACATCCAGATCTGACCCAATCAATCTTTATCTGTGGCCTGTACCTCCACTTACAGCAGAGCAAGGCCAGACGGTAGAGTGAGGCAAGTAGACCTCCTAGTGGACACACTGTGTACGCACAGGAGAAATTCATTATGTGTAGACTAGTCGAACAAAAATAATAAAAGCCTTCAAAAATAAATAAATACATTTAAAAAAGCGCATTGAAACTTCATACCATCATGTGCAGTAACCTTTGTTAATACTTTCTTTTATTAAACTATGGGTGACTATAAACACTAATACTATATAAATACTTATACTTTTTGCATCTGTCAGAAGTAATTCACTGCTAGAAAATCAACAAAGGTTACTGCACATGATGGTATTAAGTTTCAGTCAAAGCTGTATTGACACAAATGTAGTAACAACAAACCGTATGGCTTTATGAATTAATGACAACATTCAAACATGTATACACTATCTGTGGCATTCTTCATCATCTCATGTCAAGCATAATCAACCATCTCCATATTTGGCGTTTGACCAAACCCGATGGTTCCCCATGTGACACCTTTTTAAAGGTCAGAGTTCAAGGGTTGTGTGTTGTGTGTGCACACGGACCTGCCCTTTCCTTTCCCAATCATCCTCTTTTCTCCCTCTTTCTGCACGAGAACGGAGGGATACAGCACAAAGGTCACGGGCATGGATTTCCTCTGGATTGACTCAATGAAAAGGTCAGCTGAGGGCACTATGAAATGGCAGTGAGGCCTTGGTGTGGCCCTCACTGGGACCAGAGTCCTCACTTTACCCGAAATGGCACATACCAAACCACTCACCGAATCAGTCATGGTCCCACAGGACACCGTGAACTCATCTGGACTCCCCTGTGGCTGTGGTGTACAGACATGTGCACAGACGGCACATAATTACACAGAGCATAATCACATTGTCTAAAAAAACTAAATAATTGAACAGACACTGGTCCACAAAAGACACAGCCATCACATGTGCACAAACACATTTACACTCACAGCACACTTTATTAGGAACACCTAATAATGTGTGACCAATACCATATTTGTACGACACTTCGCCATGGCAATGTAAGATTCCACTAAAAACCATGTATGATTAGACTATTTCTACATGATGACAAGATTCAAACTTAATATCTGTGACGCTAGCATATCTAAAATGTGTTACAAAGAGTCAGGAAGCAGTTTTTTTTACCAAGATTTGATTTATTAACTATAATACAGATCACATAAGGCCTTGCTGTTTACACCGTTCCCACGGAGACAAATTGTGAAACTCAGCAATAAGGACAAGTTTTGTTTCTTTTTTTTTTACTTTACAGTACTTCATTTTTTTTATTCTTTTCTTTACCCACATTATTTCAACTTTTATCATCTCTTAAATAGCGAGAGTGTTGAGCCCTCTTCCTCTTCTGGGAAGAATCATGCACTATATAGGGCTGCTCTCTCAATCTTTCACAAACAAATTTTTTAAAATGCTTTGTATTTTTGAAATTTTAAAATTAAAACATAAAAAGAAACATTTCTCTATCATCACCACTGACTAAAGGGCAAAAAGTGTTAAACCCCTAAGATACCATTAAACAACCATTTGATATAGTTCTGCTTGTAATTAACTTAACAGACATCTGTCGTCATTGTTGCAACAAAATATAATGCAAATGTATCATTAAACCAAATCACATTATACATCTTTTTTCCCCCTCTAAACTGTCCTTTTGCTTGACTCTTCCATAGGCTGCCTCACTCACAGACAGTTCAGTATTGACTTGTCATGTAGAGTACAGTGGAAAAACAAGTGACCCAGTATCCCAAATGACCATCCACCGTTTGCTGTGAGTCTTCCTCTTAAATTCACTTTTTAAAGGTTTCAATAATATGCATGAGCTAACAGGGGGTAATGACTACATTCCTCTTCATGTTTGTATGGGTCACGCTGCTGTCTGGCCATCTGCCAAACACAGCTCTATAAGCACAACTCACATATCACATGCACATACACACAAGGTCAGGTAGTGTACATAGAATGAACAAAAGTTGCATGATGCAGTAAGCTGAGAAAAAATATTATTTGAGCAAAGAGGTAAGTTTGAAAATAAGTGGTCTGCTTTAGAAATATATGTGCACACAAAAAACACAACTACCCTCCTTATGCCTGATCTCACTGGTTTCTATGGTAACAGAAGGCCAGGCTGAGGAATCCTTCGCCCCATTCCGGTCATGCAGACACATGAATGAATGGATGGATGGATGGATCAATGGCCTGTCTGTTCGGCCCACTGTCTCTCTAAAAAAACAACTGTCTCTTGGACACGGATCGTCTAGGCCTAAGGGGGAGCAGTGGCATGGCAGAACAGAAGAGGTTTAGTGGTTAGTTCATCAAGAACGCTTCTATGTCTTAAGTGGTAATGGTAAAGGCAGTAACCTGTTCACCGGTCAGTCTTCAAATGGCTCAAGCTAAACTTTGCCCGCTCTCTCTCAATATCTTCTTTCAAATATTGCATGTTGAAAGTGGCTTTGAGTTTTTTTTAAAAAAGGTCATTTGAAGTCCACAGGAAATTAGAAAAACATGTATTCTGCACGTGTTGTGACTGGGAACGCACCATGAGTATGTATTTGTGGAAATATTTTAATGTCTTAATGTCCTTTTAAGAAGAGAACATTATGAACAAAAACACATACTTAGCTCAACACACACCCATGCAGTGTTAGTGGATGTCAAGTTGCAATACCCATTTTGTTCTCTAGATGTCAGTGGTGTGCTCCCAAAGACAAGGCATTAAGGTGGACTGACAAAGTGAACGGTGGTTGTGGTGTCATGGCAGCGCAAAATAGAACGGTGCCTTCAAAAAGTGCTCACGAAAGTGCTTTTGAACAAGGTTCTTACTCTGAAAACTGCAGCAGTCAGTCACATTTTAAACCACCAAGGTATGATGATACATATGACAAAGGTCCAACCCTGGATTTTACCCCAGTGAAAGTGGTAGTACATGCACATAATCATACAGACAATAGTGAACAGCCTGGCTCGTTTGTACACAAAATATAAAGAAAAACCGAATGGACAAATAGATATTGGGTCTACTATATATATTTTTTTAATTGATGGAAAGCACACACAGCAAACAGGGAGGTCTCAGGATACCAAGTGTGAGAGTACCCATGATGCTTTGCTCTAACCTGCTTCCCCAACATATCCAGTTGGTTAACATATTTTCCTGTGCTTGGCATACCGCCCTGTCTGTCTGTGTGCATGCGTGAGGGATTGGTAGATAGGAATGTGCGAGACGCCAAGGACAGAACATCCCAGCCGAGTGCACAAATGTCTTACTTAAATCTTCTGTACAGTGGTGCAATCAACAAACAAACAAACAAAAAGTGTCCAGTATTCACTCTCTCTGCTCCATTTTGGCCCCAATCAGTTTTTTTTTAACTGTATTCACAAAAAGGTGTTCCGGCCACCAATGTCCCAGCAAAGTGACGAGGCTCAGGGATTGAGGAATTGCTGTCGGAGGTACACTGGCCACTAAGCGTTTTTTTTGTCAAGCGTTTATTTTGCGAATGGTGGACAAATCTCACATGTAATTTTTCATTTTACCTCTTTTACTAAAACTTCGGAGTCCCTCCCTGAGTCCTTTTTCGCAGTTACTGGCAAAGTCTCACTCATTCATTGTTTATGTGTAGATTCTCTGTAAGGCAAGGAGGGCGGGTGAGCAGTGAGAGCCAGAGGGGTGAGATAGTAAGTCTATTCTATGTTCTTTCCTGCCTTGTGCGTGCATTACTTCAAACAAATTGTCTGACAAATCATGTAAATTCTCCCTTAAACATACTGCATCTTTCTCAATATCTCCCAACTACTTTCTCTTGTCATATCTCTTATTCCCCAATTTTTTCCTCTTCCCCTTGATCTCCGGTTCACAGCGTGTGTTGTTCCGCTGGGGGGTGGTGGGGGTGCAGCGTGGGCGGCAGGAGTGACGGGATTGGAGACTGAGGTGTGGGAGGTGGGGAATTTTGAGGGGATTGGTGTTGAAGATGGTGATGATGATGGTGGTGATGGTGAATGGGGGGGCCGTAGTGTGGGATGACAGGTGGAGTGGCGGGGAGGACATAGGGGGCAGGGGATGGAGCAGGAGAGGAAGAATAACCTCCCGCCATGCAGGAGTACGCAGAGGTCCCGCTCCCAAAGCTGAGAGTGGAGGTGGGTGATCGGGGCAGTTCGGCGAGGGGCTGATTGTAGAAGAAGTAGGAGCATTGTTGGATAAAGCTCTCAATGATTGTCTGGTAGGTGCGTGTGGCGGTCAACGCGTCCATCGTGGTGAAGTCCGGTCGCATCAGTGTGGGCCAAAAGCAAATGGACAGATTCTCACTGGTCATCAGGTTCAACTTATTGTGCTGGCTCACCCTGGGGACAACAGGAAGGACAGAATAGTACAGTATAGTATGAGCATTCTTAAAAAGCATCGTAATTTTATATAAATCTAATCTACCTAAATCTACTGGCATCTGATTTTAAATCTAATTCACCTTTTAGCAACTATAACTTTCTAGACCGATGTTAAAATGAGTACCGTATATGATTAGAGGTAAAAATGTGCACATATGTAAATAGGTTAGTTGTGGCATGATTTGACATTTTTACAGTTTGATTATGCAAGTCATGACCATGGTCTTTAGTAGAATAATGAATGAACAATGTCATAACAACTTGAGCTATAAGCACTTCAGTGAAGTGTATTACCTATAAAACATTATCTTGTATGCAATGGAATGCTCTAATATTTGGTTTAACACATTTGTAGAGGTGAAAAACATACCATAGTTTATGAAACATTAATATAAATGTACACCTTAGACATGCAGCAAAATCCGCACCTAAGCAGACGCTATTAGAAGTGTAAAGTAAACATTTATTGTAAAAGAGAGAATGAGTCATGTCCCTGTTCAGTGAGGTCACCTCTGAGTGACCAGCACATCTGTATCTGTATATATGGCCCAGCTCTGCCCTGGTCATTTACTCACTTGTTCAAGTGGCTGGTGACATATTTGAAGACCTCGTAGTTCTCCTTGGGAAAACGACGCAGAACGTCCTTCATCGTCTGAAAGCGCTGCTCTCTATCGTTGATCTCTGATGATGATGATGATGGATAAAGATAAAAGGTTAGACAAGGAAAAGAGGGAACATGACATCACAGAAGGGAACAGAAAGAATGTAAATGTGTTTGTTTCTGAGCTGAATGGATTTTGTTCTTAGCCGTCTAAGACCTATTCAGAATAAATTGAACATGACTCAAAACAATTCATAGAAATGAGAGGGAAGGCAAACAAGACAAAACCTCAGCCATTCAACAGGACAGTCCCACAACGCGCACACCCATTGCAGTATGCCACAGATTACAGCAACTCTTTTACAAAAACAGGCAGGGTGTGTTAAGCCTGATGGCAGCTCAGAGTGAGTCAGAAAAGCTGACGTCACCGGCTAACACAGTCCATCCTGTGTGAGCGACTGAGGCAGTGAGAAGTGCAGATGTTCCCTGTTGTATTACAAACATCTTTTACAATCAGAAAATGTAGCACGTATTCCCACAATGAGGTCAGCCTGGATCAAAAACACACTTTGGAATGACTTACAGTTGTTCATTCTGCACATCCATCATCCTAATCATAGTCTGGTTTGTTTTACTTAATTGTTACATTAAAAGACATACATTAATCTTATAATAAATCATTCAACACTAGCATGCAAAACTAAGGCACAATCTGACATTTTCAGGCAATCGAAGGCATTCACAGTACAGCACTCGTCCTTCTCTCTATTGAGCCCCCAAATGCTTTATAATCAGGTCACTGTCACAGCTGAAGGGTCATTGAAAAAAAAAAAAAACACTCATAAACATATTTATGCAAAGCTTGATGGCACAACTTTGTGTGTGCCTGGGTACGTCTGTGCGACTGGAGGCACACTATGCATTCAATCTCAATTTCCAACCGATTACAGCACTCGGATAGAAAAGGAGATATGATCGTGTAATAACGACGTGTGCATACTTATCCTATGCACGCTAGTTATAACTTTCAACGTCTGACTATGCTCCCTGCCTAGTGCTATCCTTCATTTTCTAGCTTCTTGGAAAGCAGCAAATCCAATTCTCCCCATGGATGGATTTGGACCTGCATAAGTTTTGCTTGTTAGATTCAAGAAAAGTTTCAATGACGGGAAAAGGATTTAGGCAAAATCCAATATACCCCGGTTTGACTAAAGAGGTGACCCGCCCTCCCACAGGATGCCCCGGGACTTACTGAAGGCCTCCACCAGCTCTGCCTGCATGCTGTAGGGCACCAGAGGGTCCGGCAGCTCAGAGAAGAACGCTTTCATAGCGCCTGCCACTGTGTTGATGGTGAAGTCCTTCTCAACCAGGTCCAAGTTATGGTCTGAAAATACAAAACAAAATGGCATCTAATTAATGCCAAAACAATATAAAAGCAGAAACAGTATTATCTTAAAAGTATTTTGCCAATTACAGCTCAGTTGCAGATGAATTATACCAATCATTATTCTATTCTATATAAAGAATTATGTTGTCCTGTGGATTTAGTAGCTTAGCGTGAGAGTTACGATTTTGTGTTTTAAAAGTTTCTCCGAGTGCGGCTTGTCTATGGACATATTGCTCTCTAATGAGGTATTTGAATCTTTGGGGAGCTGATGTCATCTTCACTGAGGCTATGAGACACCTCCACTGTAGTAATTGTCTTGTCCCATGTGCTTCAAGTTTAGGATGATTCAACGCAGGACTTCACTTCTGATTACCCGGATTAGATTTAACCTCAACCAGGCGTAGACACACAACTGCATACACACACATACACACAACGGCATTTTGCACCGATATCTATCTTACCAGCGGCACGCTTCATTAAACAAACCAATCTGGAGATAATTAACTGCCCATAGCCGACAGACACCGGTTCACATACAGGCACACAGGGGCAGCATGCATCTGTGTAGCTTTAGGAAGGGCAGCACAATTCCCCTGGTATAACAAATGCTCCTTGGTTAATTAAAGGGATGAAGTCATGTTATAGATAGAGGCAGATAGATAACAACACATCTTTTCACACTGGGCTTGTAAGGGAAGCGAGAATCAAGCATATGTTTGTGTGACAAGTGGCTGTTGTGTGAAGTAACGCACCTTGGTCAAACTGACGCTGCATGCCCTCCATCTCTGCCTTGTTGCCGCTGACTCTGTAGATGCCCTCTGTGCTCAGGCCTGTGGGGAGAAGCAAGGAGTATAGTTATAAAATCAGTTAAATACTAGCATACATACACCTATTTACCTGCTTGTAACCTTAAATAACTTACCAGTCAACAACACTGGATCACGCCAATAAATCATATGTGTATTCAACTCCTTGGCGGAGGTAATGTTTACGGTTAGATTGTCTGCTATACAGATTTAGATACAATTTTCAGGGAAGGTTGGGAATGACAAAAGGAACAACTGATTACATTTAGGGAGTGATCCGGATCACCGTCTGGATCCAGGAATTTTAAAATTCCATTAGTTAGCAACTTTACTCAAAAAGTACAGCACCGATTTTGATGAGATTTTTAGGGAAAGTCAGAAGTTACACAAGACCAGTTGATAAAATTTTGGAAGAGATCCGTGGAAATGAGCTGCCTTGGCGGAGGTCTTCGCTCTCAGAGCGCTTTCCAGTTTTTGATGTTCTACAAGACTTTAAAATACAACTAGCCTATACAGAAAATAAAAAAGATACAATATCCAGTCAGCAGCAGTTATGTTAGGGAATATGACTTGTTGATGCTAGCAGACTGGTTTGAGATAATGGAAAGGCCACATTAGCTTATTACATCCACAACAGCGCAACTTTATTAGATATTTTAAAAATAAAATAATGTGTGTAAGATAATATGACTGTTATGTGCCCTATTGTTTCTTATGAGGACCAACAAAGCATGTGAAGATGAGCTATTCCAGAACACTTCTCTAATAGCGTCCCCCTAAACACACCATTAACACTATTTATTAAAGCCATAAAGCAGCGCTGCTAAGAGGCCACTTGTGCACAGTGACATGCTAAACTCGGAGGTGCTACAATAGAAAATCTTCCACAGAACAGTCACCATTACTCTCCTGCTACACTTACTATAAGACCTTTACATGGGCCATATAGACATTAGAGAACAGCCACACATACTGTACCACCGCACATACGTTATAGCAAAGCATAGTGAATCACTGCCTTGGTCTTATTAAACCTGGGGCAAGACTACTGCCAAGGACATGTGGGTAGAAACAAACTTTCAGTACTGCAGGCGATAAATGTGTAGCCTCTTTTCATCACTGCACCATACATTCGCTTTATCTTTTTATATGAAACCCTGTGGTACTTTTAAGGAATACTACGAGGAGTCATTCAACAAGCAGTGTGTATGTTTTTTGTCTTATGCCACATATTGTGTTCATTCCTATACTGCAAAAAGCTAATCAGTTTATCACATGACAACTCAATGGATTTGAGTATTCTGACCAAGACCAACCAGCAGAAGTTCAAATCAAGCATCAGACTTGAACTTGTGGTTGTTGATGGTGCTAGTGTTTCAGAAACTGTTGACTCTGTATATAGTTTTTTCATACAATTATCATCACAACATCAGTAAACACAAAAAATATTTTTGAGAGTGTCGTTCTGTAGATTTTGGAAAATAAAGAGATCATTTCCTGTCTACAGAAGACCTGAGTGTACAACATGTCAAAACTTGAAGTGGATATCCTATAGCAGCAGCAGTATACCACGGATCTGGCCACTTTTTTAGGTACATGTTCTACCTAATGGCAGATATCCAGTGTAGTAGGTCCTCACAAGACCTACCCAAAAAACACACACACAAAATGTACATTCATAGTGTGTATTGGGCTCATTAATATTTTTTTCAATTTCAGATAAGGCTTGTGGTACTCATCTATTACTACACTGACGACTGAGGGAGACAAAGTGTGATCCTGGGGGACTGGAGTCAGATAGGGAGTGGCAGAGAAGAGCTGCACGGAGGAAATGAGAGAGCTCTGAGTGAAGGCATACAGCATCGATCTCCTCCTCCTGCCAATCAATTATCCACAAAAGCTTTTCGAGGCAGACACTGGCAAAAAAAAAAAACGGGATGGGAGGAGAGATAGTGCAGTGTTGAGACTATAGGAGAAGATAGAGGTAAAATAGGACAAGGGTGTGCGAGATAGTGGAGGAGCTTGTGGACATGCAGCAGCCAGTGTCACGTAGACGAAAGAGACAATGAGAAAAATGAAGGGATTAAGATAAGGTGGGCTATAGAGTGAGATAAAAACATACTTGAAACAACAAAGCAGCAGAGTAAAGAGAAGAGAGGCATACCCCCACAGTAGAAAAGAATATAATCCAATAGAAAGAAGGATTAAAACACTGGGATTAATTGTACAGTGGGCTACAGATATTAAAACCAGCTCTGTATCTGGGGTCAATCACTGGAGATTCTTGGTGTCAGGAGTGCCCATTGTTAAATCTAGGTGTTTTTTGCTATGTGATGCAAGTGTTAGGATTGCATTGTTGCCTGCTTTGGTATATAGTAAAGCATCTAGGAATTGTATTACGTATACAGACTTGTACCTACTAAAGTGGCACCCAAAAACCGGATGTCAGTTTGCTTCAAACTTTAATGTGTCTTTCTATAATTGACATCCCAACTGAATGCTGTCTCAGACAATTGTCTGTAAACACTAGAGATGGTTGAAAACCCCAATACATCTTTTATGATGTTTATGAATACGAGAACAGTCCAACAATTCTGTCTTGAGCATGTCCATATGTCTGAATGCATTGTGCCATGGCCATGGGATTGGCTAATTATTTAAATTAAAAGGTGTACCTAATAAAGGGCTTGTGTATCTGTACATAATGATGCTCTAGTATTGAATAACTATGGGAGACTTTTTAACATGCGCTTAAAGATGCAGCTTCCAACAATAAAGTAAGTAATAAAATAAGAGGCATAAATGAATAGTCAGACACACAGACTTGTGCAGAGCTGTTACACTCTGACAAAACTCCAGCTGATCCCACATCAGCCCAGAGCTCGGTGTCTCTGTGGGTGCAAGCAGCTAGAGGCTCATTTAATAGTTCACCATGGAGACAGGCAGTGGCTGGGTGCTGCCCTTTGCGTCACTATGGAGGCGCATACAGCCAGTAGATATGCCCGCACACGCTCGCACACACTTTCATCACTTCAGCACCCATGAGTAGAATGCACTGAAAGAACGCTCAAGCCGGGGAAAGATAACAGCAGTCACTATGGATTGATTTTATATAGCTGTTTCTCTACAGGCCAAGAATGCATGAAAATAACACAAAATACGAAATCCTCTTCCATTATTTTCAAGGACAAAGGCAGTCGGGCTACTACACACAAGAGGACCAACAAAGAAATAGCCAGGTTGAAAAGAATATAAAGTGTGTGCGCAGGACTACTTCAAACAGTGCAAAATGCTACAATATTGCTCTGACTGACAGCATTATTTCTATAGTCTGGGTTTAGCTCGGGCTGTTTGACAGGAGTGACAAACTTCATAACTATATGGCAAAGACACACACATAATAGAACATTTTATTTATAGTAAATATGTTTTAGCTTGCACAAAGATACTGTTAAGAAAGTAACAATGCTTTCTCAATGATAAGAGTTTGTGTTACCAATGTGACATAAGCCTATTTCCTATGCTCCACAAATCTGATCTCAACATCATTGAGTCTGTCTGGGATTAGCATGATCCATGAGACAGAGAGATTTGAACAGCAAACAACCACTGATAAAATGGTGAATTAAGACGTTGCTTCTGAACGCTCACTTTCCTGTTTGTGGTGTACATAGTCTACAAGTCTTTAATCTGGCCTAAGTCTAATTTGTAATGTTTATAATCAGTTACTTTAGCATTTTTTTATTTCAGTGACTAGAAGATGCTAAATCTAACTACAATCAAAATCAACTGGTTCCTGGTTCAGTCACAATGAATATGTGATATTGGTGTGGGAATAATGTCTGTTAGTGAATCACCAACATGCATGCAAACATAAAGAGTGCAGGAACATGCTTTAGATGTGTCGAGAAGAGCACTGAAGCCTGCATTCTTTCAATTTCCTCCCTTGTGATATCGATCAGAACCGGGGTCTAAGAGGCAGGAGAACATTACCTGTTGAGCAAATGGCTAACACAGAGATTAGTGAAAAAGAGGATGTTGGAGGGTATAGGGGCATATAACAGGGGCAAGATAACAGTAAAACCAGGAAGTAGGATAAAATGCAGTGGATGGTGAGGCGATGAAAGGAGAAATAAATATGTAGGTCGCAATGAAGATGAAAGAAATCAAAGTTGACAGGTGAAAGCACTCGGCAAAGAGGAGGTACGGTTCAGGAAAAGGCACTGGAGATAGAAGGTGAGTGAAAAGTAAGAGAAAAGGACTCCAGAGCAGTGATTCCCAAACTGTGAGACAGGTTCAACTGGTGGTACGCTGGCTGGTAGTAGACAGACATCTTTGGCAAATCAAGACCTGGTGTAGTCCTTGTCGAGTCTAAATTGTCCTGCATTCATCCCCGTTTCTGGGTTTAGACCAATTGACTCTATAATAGACCATTGATTATCATTCTAGTGGAATATAATTAGACGTGTAAAGCCAAATTTGTTTTTGTGCTGGTCCTTGCAAAATTCTAAATTTGTTTTCTTTCATCCAGAAGTAATGTCTGTACCTGCTCCAGTTAACATCTGTGTGACGAAGGACCTGGACGTTTAACTTTATAGTTTGATTGACAGCCATTATAACCAATGAGAAGTTAGAGCGTATGTTACGTTTGGTTGAGAGCACACCGTTTTTCTTAGTGAATAG
>JAVQKC010187848.1:0-10334 GCA_036025475.1 Philypnodon macrostomus | reverse complement strand
GGGGCCGTTTTCGCCGATATACACCTTGCTGTCGGGGACGACAGCACAGGCCTAGTTACTTAATTAATATTCATCGAAGAAGTACCCAAATCGATACAGTTCGGCGTCTTTATGGTATGTACCTGTGTTGTTTTAGACTTATCTCGTTCACAGCTAGGACCTGTGGACGCAGACGAACACAGACGTGATTCCATAATATCGTTTTGCAAATAGAATTATATTGGCTAATATGATGGCAGTTACCTCTATAGGGCCCCCTATAGACTAAAATAAGAATGTAGTTTTAGGGAATTTTACAAAATTTGGCAAAAACATTCTTTACAAACATCCAGAAAAATCTAAAAAGTCATATAGACGCTTCCCATGTTTGTCATGGTTTGTGGGCGAGGCCTCTTAATTGCTCGATAACAATATTAAAACCCTTAGAAATCACACAATGTCTGATTAAGGTGCCTGTTGGTGACAGTTGTAGCAGACGTATGGGGCTGTTTCGCCGATATACACCTTGCTTTCGGGGACGACAGCACAGGCCTAGTTAAGCCTTGTGTACCCACCTGCTGAGCACCTGGTCCAGGCTGATGTTCCTCTCCTCCAGCTCTCTGAATCCAGGGACCTCCACAATGAAGACGTGTCCCCCCTCAGTCCCTAGCAGCAGCAGCTCCCCAGAGGAGTGGGGCAGTACTGCAGTCACCCTGGTCACATGTGGTAGAGCCCTGTACACAACAACACAAGGACAATCTTCAAAAACTGAACATTTGGGCATTAGAATGTGGATGCTGACACAGACAATGACAACTGTTCACTCTACAGTATGGGCATTTTAAGATTCACCAATTCAGAGTGGAAGGAAGAGGTGAGTACCTATACTAACATGAGGAGGATGTGCAGAGACTCTGTGAGTATTCAGTTTAGTCTGCTTTGGATCTGGTTCTGCCTTTACACTTAGTTTATGAATGTGATGTGTGTACCCAGAATAGAAGTCCTAAGCTGAAGCTACTTTGTTAATAAGGATACACAAATTCATTCATAAGGGGGCACAGTGGCAAAGTGGTTGGTGCTCTTGTCTCCCAGCAAGGATCCTCTGGCTGGCCAACTACGATCTCTGGCTGGAGTCTTTTATTAAATTTTCTTCAGCTTTTTCAATCAAGTTACAGCCCACGGGTGATTGGAGCCCAAACCAGAAACAATGTTCACACTGGACAAGTTAATTGCAGGGCTGTCAGAGACATGCACAGACAGACAACCATTCACTTTCACATTTATTCACTAGGGGAAATTTAGATTGACCAATTATTCTAACACATGCATGTATTTGGGTGGTGGGAGAAAGCCAGAGTACCTCGAGAGAACCTATGTTAACACAGGAAGGAAATGCAGAAAAAGGAGGCAAGTGCACCACTAACCCCCAAATAAGATCAGCCATATGTAATCATATCATCACAAAACTCAACGTTGATATGGTTTTCAATCCAGATACATTTCCAATGTTTTAAAAACTGTTCCTCAAATCAGTAAGACATTAATTTAAGACAAGCAAATGTAGTTTTACCCAGGTGGCCCAGTCAGCGTGAAGCGTCCGATCTCCAGTAGTTCAGACAGTCCTTTATGTGCTCTTAAAGTCCACATGTGTAGACTATTGTCATCCAATAGAGTCACCAGTTCTACCTACAGTACACACAAGACATCAGTCACACATTTACCAGCAACTGGGGAGGAGCTTGGGAGGAGCTGAAGAAAGGCAAGGGATGAGCAGAGGAGGAGCAAAGGAGGGCAGGAGCTAAGGAGGGGAGGGAGCTAAGGAGGAGCTTAGGAGGAGATAGGGATGAGCAGTGGAGGGGTAGAGGAGGGGTAGAGGAGGAGTAGGGGAGGAGCAGAGAAAGTTGGGAAAGGGAAGCCCGAACCTGATGAGGAAGGAAGTGCACTTGGGTCACTGCAGCGTTCTCCTCGTGTAAACCCATGAACTCGACTCCGGGCGCCCCAAACCTGAACACTGGATAAGGATTCAAACATACTGACAAGGTGACAGGGACATTTCTGTGAATCACCATGTGTTTGAATGTGGAAGTATGTAATGGACAGTAGGTAATTGATTAAACTGCACTTTAGATATGCATTTGTTCTGTATCCTGGAATCAAACCTGTACTGTCTGATTGTTTGATTAGAATTGGATTAATATGGCTGGACAGACTAGCACACTGCGACATTCATAGACGTCTTTGGTTCATGGGCTCTGTAATGCCAACTAGACTTTTCTGACCTTTCTATTATGTAATGTTTATTTATTAATAAATAAAAAACTGTGCATTGTAGTATTTCGTTTTATCTAGTAATGTTAAGACTTTATGCTGAGGCACTGCTGACTGACATGACAACTGAAAACTGAAAACACTATATCGGCGAAACAACGATATTATAGAACCACGTCGGTCTGCGTCCGCAGATCCTAGCTGTGAACGCAATAACTCAAAAAGTCTTTGCTGGATCCTTTTAACTGTTGCACACAGGTACATATCATGAATATTCAGAACTGGATTGAGTTTGGTACATCTTCGATTAATTACAATTATATAATTCACAAATTAATGTTTTGATGCATTTTTATTGAGCCAATAATCTTAATAATACTTTTTGAGTTATTGCGTTCACAGTTTTGGCCCGTTATTAATTAATTACTTAATTAATATTTATCGTAGTAGTACCCAAATAGATACAGTTTGGCATCTTTATGGTATGTACCTGTGTGCAAATGTTGAAACTGATCAGGCAATTCGTTTTTGAGTTATCGTGTTCACAGCTAGGATCTGCGGACGCGGACGAACACCGACGTGATTCCATAACATCGTTGTTTCGCCGATATAATGACACTAGTGTGACAGTTAGGCAACAGCGTGGGAAAATGAGAGGTGCTCATGTCAACTGCACACTGAATTTAACCATGTCACTGTAAGTACTGTATACAGTAAATGAGTAAGATGGAAGTGATTATGTATAACATACAGTATATGAGTAGGACGGTGATATTGTTGTAACATACAGTATATGAGTAGGGTGGAGTTAAAGAGGATACAGTTTGATGGCTCCGGAGCGCGTGCCGATGGCCAGCAGCTGGAGGGACGGGCTGTATCCGAGCGCACTGGGCTGGTGAGGGAATCCATGCTCCACAGTCTGTAACCAGACACAACACACCCATATTCACTTAAACAGTAACTTAACAATTAACCTCACCATGTACCGTATTTTCCGCACTATAAGGCGCACTTAAAAACCTTTAATTTTCAAAAACCAACAGTGCACCTTATAATCTGGTGCGCCTTATATATGGATTAATTCTGGTTGTGCTTACTGACCTCCAAGAGATTTTGTGTTACACGGCGCTCAAGGCGCTCCATCAAAATGTTTTGGTACGGCATCGGTAAACTACAAAGCTCCGGGAGTCAGGAGCGTCGCGGAGTAATACATACCAGTACTATGCTTCACCGTAACGAAGGCATGGGGTCTTGATGATTGAGGCAGTTCTCCTGTGGACTCTACGATGGTAGGTGCTTTTAATAAGAATGCATCTATGTCTAAGCACGTAATTTATTTCAAAACACAACATCTGTAGAACTTGTTTGTTCAATCTGAATAAAACACCTGTAGGACTCATCTCCTTTTTTTAAACACAGAAAATGAGCCTGGCACCTGAATCCATGGACCGAGTTAACTCCCAAAGCCCTCACCAGAGCCTGCAGGAGGTGCTGTTTGTGATGGGCGGCCGTGCTCTGGACGATGACGATGATGAGGATGACTCTGATGAAGATGAAGACCGAGACCCGAGACTGGAACGACCCCCACCCAAAAACTGTGCCTTCTACAACACCAGAACCAGTAAACCATCTCACACATCTGAACCACTGCAAGAAAGTGAAATCTATATTAGTTTGATTTAAGTCGTTGATTAATTCTAATTAATTGCCTTGCTCCTATGTAATTCTGACTGGTTTTATGTATTTTGTCTCATTTTAGGCTAAATAATCTGCCAGAGGAAGAGGAGAGATAAAAATTCCACTTGCAGATAATTTCGCTTATAATAAAAATACAAAAATTAAAATCAGAATTACATTGAAACATGCACACTGGTTGAGAAGCACACCGCAAAAAATAATATCTAGATTAGTTAAAAGGACTTGAATTGATGATATTCATCTTGAGTTGAGGAGTTTTCAAGTGTGGGTTGAATGTCTCTTTTTTTCCTTATTTTAAGCAAAATTATCTGCCAATGGAACAAGAAAATTGCTAATTGAAATAGGAAATCAAATATGTTATTCAAATGTCAGATAAGAAAAAATACTTTGAAACCAGACAGAAGGACATTAAAACAAGTAACTAAGAAGTAGTCAACCAGTGAACTTCAACACTAGTAAGAATTGAGTTACCGACACTGATCTCAAGTTATAACCTCATGCAATTCAATGCAAAAGAACACATGTAAACATATGTGATAATCAGGCATCAACAAACTGCCCATTCATCATGTTATATAATCTAAATCAATTCAAGTGATTTTAACTAATGTAACAATGTGGTCTAGATGTGACAAGTTGGGACCGTCTTCTCAGAGCTGAAAGAAGCCATCAGTGTCCGAACTTATATTATGGAACAGAATATAACTGATTCAAATGTTTTTGGTCATATGTAGGATAGGCCACAGTGGTCATGTCCTGAATTTCTTTGTAACCCTACACAGAGCAATGGCACGAGCTCCCCAACTTTCCCAACCCCAACAAGTGGGGTTACTCCATGGTCTCGCTAAACAATGATGTCTATGTCACAGGTAAGAAGAATCTATGCAAAAATATATACCACCACCA
The DNA here is from genome assembly GCA_036025475.1 of Philypnodon macrostomus. Taxonomy (NCBI): domain Eukaryota; kingdom Metazoa; phylum Chordata; class Actinopteri; order Gobiiformes; family Eleotridae; genus Philypnodon; species Philypnodon macrostomus. The sequence goes on along the minus strand of JAVQKC010187848.1, from coordinate 5,483 downwards.
AGGCGTTAGTCACTGCCTTTATTTAAAACTGTAAAAATGCTTGACAATGCTTTTTTTAATACAAAATATTTAAAAAAAAACTTTCTCTGACCCTATTCTATGATGTAAAGTAGGTAATCTGTCACTTTAGTCCCTCCCCTGGCCTCTACAGCAACATCAAATCAGACTTTGTGGGTCACCACTCTGACCAATAGTAGTTGAGTTTTACTTTAGTCCCTCCCCTAAATATTAAGCATTTGTCATTTTTATTTTTTCTTATTTAAAAAAAAACTTTTGACGTTACCTTTAAGCCCCTCTCCTGGCCTCTACAACAACAAGTCAAAATCAAAAACAAATCTATATTGGTCAAAGTAGGAGGCCATACAAACTATGATTTGATGTTGCTGTTGTACAGGGTAGGTGAGGGGCTAAAGTGATTAACAGTGTCTTATTTTAGGAAACTTTCAGATGACAGTTTTAACAATCATTAACACAGGTGCACACAGGTGCATACAGGTTTTTATATTTGTAATTCAAAGTGAAACCATACACCAGCCAGGCATAATATTATGACCACTGACTGAAGTGAGTAACACAGATGAGTCTTCATCATGGCATCAGATAGTGGGTGGGATATTTTAGGCAGTGAGTAAATTTAGATGCAGGTAAACTAGATAGTGGTAAATCTCACTCAGTACTCTAGTAAAGAAGAGAAGCATGTTTTTTTAAACATGCTTCTCTTGCCTTTATAAGGAGGGAGAAAGGTTAGGATCATTCCAAAGTATAAATTTGTCTTTAATAAATGTTTTAACCTAACTGATAAAACTGACATAAACTGAGCTTTTCATACACAGTTTATGAAAATAAACCACTTATTTTAATGTTACCCTAGACTGCATTCTTCCATACTATATGTAATTAAGTTCAAATTCTTCTTTTTGATCTCCTTGTGAATTATGTATGTGACAATTTTATAATTAAATTAGTTTAAAATAGTAGGGGCCCAGTGTGATGTCATTTCAGGGGCTCCAAAATATCGAGTGGCACCCCTGGTCCTATCTCCATGGTGAAGAAAAGAATCCCTGGATCCAAAAACTAATCATTTTTTTCTCCTTACTGACAACATAATTAAAATCCGTCCATCTTACTGACAGACTAACAAACCAATCCTAACAAAATGCTCTCTTCTTTTTGTAAGGAGGCTCAAGAGGCTCAAACACCAACACGTGGTCCACGACAGAGACATGGAAGTACACGACTAAAGAGCGGAGGTGGGTCACTGTGGCCCCCATGCTTCGGCCTCGTACTAACCACACATCAGCCACGCTCAACGGGGAGATCTATGTCATCGGAGGTAACATGACAGCACTTCTAAAATTTAAAATAGACTATTACTTATGTTGGTTGCACCATAATTTTTCCAACTAAGTTCAGCCAAGAATTTTGATTGGATAGATGAGAGCAGCACATCCTGGTTGCGTTGCTAAATACCCAATCTCTTTTTTGTGTGTGAAAATTTAAAAGAATGACAGTGAGAGTTATGGTTAGGTGTATGGTTAAGGTTAGGTGTATGGTTAAGGTTAGGGCCAGGGTTAAGGTTAGGAATATGGTTAGTAATTTAGTTACGGTTAGGGCCATGGTTAAGAGTAGGGTTAGGTGTATGGTTATGGTTAAGAATTTAGTTAAGGTTAGGGCCATGGTTAAGGTTAGGGTTAGGTGTATGGTTATGGTTAGGAATTTAGTTAATGTTAGGGCCATGGTTAATGTTAGGAATAGGGGTTTGGGTTAGTTTATGTGCAATATTTAGCAGTGGCTTTAGTATTATCATATTTTCCCTTGTATACTGTGCTAATAATAATAAATAAACAAACTCTAAAAACTTTTAACTTTAAAAGTTTAATATGTTATTTATTATTTTAAGAGAAAGACATTATGCCCCGCCTCCAAACTATAGAACAGGGGCCAATGAAAAATAGCAGGGGTGTGGCTTTGGCAAAATTGTGTTTATAAAAAAAACTACGCATTTTTAGGAACAACACTGGACCGAGTGGAGGTAGAACATTACGATCCCTATAGTGACTCCTGGGCCCTGACATGCCCCGCTCTGAAGTATGTGACTAATTTCACAGCCACAGCCTGTCACGGGAAGCTCTACGTCATCGGCTCATGTGCGGTCAAGTACAACGCTCTGACCATGCAGTGTTACAACCCTGTCATAGGTATGGCATAGGAGCAAATACAAAAGAATCATCTTCAAAGTGAACAAATTCTAATGTTTTACCTTTTTATACAATGATGTCTCAAATAGTGCAGTATGTACAGCATGTCTAGTTGAGTAGTTAGTAGTTCTTAGTTTGTGTAATTAATAGTAACGTCATTGTTTACTTTTTCAACCTAGGCTGCATCCAGTGTTCACTTTCATACTCTTATTTGAGTTATGGCCTACTTTTTTGTGCCATTTTGTAGTTGGACAGAACAGTATAGTGATATGAAGTACAATGCAGTACATGCAGTGGTACAACAGTGATGATGACATGCTGATAAACCTTACTGATCATATATAATATAATATATGAATGTAGTGTTATTATCTTTCACTGTAGATCAAAATACTATTTTATATTTTTGTATTGCTTTTAGATATAGCATAGGCTCTAGTATCTTTCAATAGGCGTTATCCCAAGGCTAGTTTATACTATTATTGAGGTCACATCAACATGGAATAAATGAGTTACAGAAATGTTTCAATCAAGAATTTGGTATAAAAGATCAAATAAAAATGTATGTGAAAGAATGTCGATAAGCAATGACATTACTGAAGTATTAGCACGTCGAACAGTCCACAAGTGATCCCCACTGATATATCTGAATAATTTAAACTGTGTGCTGTGTTTCAGACAGCTGGGTGAGTGTCTGTTCCCCGTTCATCCCTAAGTACCTGTCCTCCCCTCGCTCTGTCTGTTTGGAGGGGGTCATATACTTGGTGGCTGACAACACTAAGAAGGTCTATTCCTATGATCCAGAGGCAAACATGTGGCAGAAGGTCAGCAAACACATTCATGTCAAAAGTACAGGTTTTCACAATGGTTTCACAAAATTATGACTAACATTTTTATTTTAGGTCTTATAATACTTTGTACTTCTAAACTGTGCAATAAAAAAGGAGACAAATAGTTAAGACCCCAGTGGCGTAACAATGGGCCGTGCAGCCTGTGCAACTGCTCTGAGCCAAGTATGAACAATAATTATATACCATATATTAGAGGTATATATATTTATAACCAGATTATTTTATGAATTAAAACCATATATTAAATTCATTATTTTTGCTAATCATTATTGTCATTATATATACAGCATACAAAGAAATTGTGCAGCCCAGATCAGTTTGGGTAATCTTGGGTAAGCTGACTGCAGTTATTAGCGTGCCGTCATAGTGGACCAACCTGACATTAGTTTCTGACATTACACACATCTGTAGTTTGATGAATAAATGTGTGAACCTAATGCTCAATGTGCTTGTTTATTGTGGGCCCATTATGAAAACTTGCACTGGGGCCCCTCATTTCCCACTACTGATAAATCCTTTTTTCTGCATTGTGTAAAAAGTTGAGAAATTAAATTGGATTCTGTTTATTACTAATATTGTATTTAAAGGCCATACTTGACTATATATATGGTGTTCATGGCCCCCTAACCCGTAGTTCCTGTTGCTAATACTATCCTGTTTTACTGCCTCACACCCAGGTTCAGCTCCTCCACATGCTCCATGAGAACGGGGGCTTGGTGTCTGTAGAGGGCAGGCTGTATGTGACTGGGGGCCATTGGAAGGGTATGGAGGGGGACTACGGGGTGGAGGTGGAGATGTACAACAGAGCCTCCAACACATGGGACGTAGAGTGCTCCCTGCCCAGGCTATGGTTCTACAGCGGACTCAGCACCATTTTCATAGACCCTTCAAACTGGCCTGACGTCTTCCCTATGGACTCAATATAGTATTATAGTAGTAATATTTTATTCACAATAGAACATAGTTAACATAACAAATGATTAAACTGAGAAATGTTATGCACCAAAATAGCTAATTTCAAATTTGATGCCTGCAACAGGTCTCTAAAAAGTGGAGACAGGTATGCTTTTCTGGAGTTTAGGTTGTAGGAGTCTGTAAGTTTCCTAAAATTAAAAAAAAATGCTTTATCTGACCCTTATGTTATATAATCTATCATGAATAGTATTTTCCTTTGACCAAGTCTAGTAGTTAAGTTTTACTTTAGTCCCTCCCCTGACCAATACAGACGACCTACTTTACATTATAGAACAGAGTCAATTTGAAGCATTTTCTATTTTTAGGATACTTACAGAGTGCAGCTTTAAGTTAATATTATCATGCTGTAATACAAATGGTATGTTTATCCCTGGATTTGACTGTGTCCTGAAATAGTGTCACAAGATCTTCAGGTATTCTTGATTGCAGATTACATTTAGTTGATTTTCAATAATGTGTACTTGTAATATTACTTTGAATGTACTTTTACCTGTACTTGAGTAAAGTTATTATGAAGTGACAATATTTTTACTTGAGTGAATAAGCCTGAATAATGTTTTAAGTTGAGAAAGAGTGTCTGGAAATAGTGAATTTCTTGTTCCTTGATTTGTGTAAGTTATTCTGATTTTAGTTTATGAAGAAATCAATAATAATAGGTCTGTCTACCTACATCAGACGCCTTCTGAAAATAAATAAATACAATTCCATACTTGAGTAGTAGTCACCAAATACTCTTTAACAGTACAGTTTTACTTCTACTTGAGCAATTCTTTCTTTATAAGTACTTGTGCCGTAGTGAACTCATGCATTAGGCCAGTAGTTCCCAATTTTTTTTTGTCTTGTGTACCTCCTGGGTCTTTTTTCATATCATGAGTACACCTCACGCATATGTTAATTATTTAGAAAATAGCCTCATAGCCTATATAACATAAGTCAAATGATTATGAACTGAATCTAAAAGCAAATTCTAGGATCTCATAGACATGTGGGTCTGTATTATCACAGCATTAACAATATAAAAATGTAATGCAGTTTAGCTCACTCAGTAGAGCATGGGACCCATATTCAGAGCTTACAATGTTCACCTGGGTGTCACATCACTGTCCTATCAAATAAAGGCAAAAAAGGCCCCCCAAAATTATAATAATATATCTATAATATAAAAATTAATATCAATATAAAAATGTAGTCTATGAAATGCCTGATCCAATGTCTCATACAATAACTAGGTGCTGTCATCCCCGACAGCAAGGTGTATATCGGCGAAACGGCCCCATACCTCTGCCCCATACGTCTGCTACAACTGTCACCAATGGGAACCTTAATCAGACATTGTGTGATTTCTAAGGGTTTTAATATTGTTAACGAGCAATTAAGAGGCCTCGCCCCCAAACCATGACAAACATGGGAAGGGTCTGTTTGACTTTTTTGATTTGTCTGGATGTTTGTGAAGAATGTT